>JAKCPI010012194.1:0-101379 GCA_023213315.1 Euborellia annulipes | reverse complement strand
AAAAATATATTTTATTTAATGCGATTAATCTAAAAAAAAAAAATTATTTTTTCGAAAATCAAAAAAAGGGCTTCTATAAGTTGTAGATATTTTAAATAGCTTTAATTAAAAAAAAATTGAGGTCGATAGCTTCAAAATTGTGGCTATTAGAATCTCCCAAAATTAGCACCTCGAGACTCGCACCTTAACCCAAATCTGAGAGAAAGGCTATTTAATTTTCACATTATAAACAAACCCAATGACAATGACTTTTTTTTCTTGATTTATACAAAAAAAGAGTAATAAAGTTGTGATTTAAATAAAAAGTAGATGGCGGACTTATCTCAATTTCGACCATTATCGCGCTTGGTTCCTTCATGCCTAACATGCTTCAATTATATATTAATTAATAGGTCTATTATTATTAATATTAATTAATAAGTTTTTTTGATTACATGTATTTTGAATGCAAATAAGATAAAGAGAGAAAGAAAAACTTGGGTGCGTAATAAATTAAAAAGCAGTAAGAATGAAGGATCCCCATTTTGTAGCTAATCAATTAATAATTAACCTTCTCCTTCTATTTTCCCATTTATATTAAAATTACATTCAACAAGAGAGAGAGAGGGTAATAGAAGCGTACTAATTGAATCAAATATGGAAATTCTATTAATACAAATTCAAATAATTCATTAATATTAATTTTCTCTGATTTGAAATAAAAAAAAAAAAAGATTATGTTCCATAATTAAATAAAGGTGTGGGGAAGGATTACTTTTTTCTATAATTGTAATTTTAAGCGTATTTTTTAATTCCATTTATTTAAATTTAGCTGGGAAAAACATAACACAAAATTTAGATGAAATAGTTTGGTCTCTTATTCCTTACTATAAACAATAAAATTTTAAAAAACATATAACCAATAATATATATATTTGTTGAGTGTGGAAGTGGCTGTGATTAATATCTTAATCTTAACCTCCTTCCATTCTTTTAAAAAAAAAATAATATATATATATGTTTTTTTTTTTTTTTTTTTTTTTTTTTTAAAGAATGGAAGGAGGTAGCAGCCAGGAAGGAGTGTCTCCAAAACAATGAAACTCCCAGATATTCGCGACGTTTCGGTCCAAATTTATTTGACCATCATCAGGCAATCAGGAGTTGTCATATGTATATTTATATAAATTTACATATGACAACTCCTGATTGCCTGATGATGGTGAAATAATTGGACCGAAACGTCGCGAATATCTGGGAGTTTCATTGTTTTGGAGACACTCCTTCCTGGCTGCTACCTCCTTCCATTCTTTTAAGATATTAATCACAGCCACTTCCACACTCAACAAATATATATATATGTTTTTCATAATTACTTCATGGACCAACACATGATGTATATAATTCTTTATTTAATAAAATTTTACCTTGTCAATTTTATAATCTTATTAGCCCTTGGGCCATAGAACAGTATTTGAGTATATGTATGTATTATGTTATATGTATTTTAGAAAAAAAAAAAAAAAAATATTTGCAGCTGAATTTTAAACCATTTTAAAACAAAAAGCATGAACCAAAGTGGGTGTGGATGATTTACTCCAATGGTCCTCTGAGTTAGAATAGAATATCAGATTCAGGAATAAATCCGATAAGAGTTACGAATCCAATTAAATGAGAGATATTTGATTAATGATATAAAGTGAATTTATTAAGGGTGGGTGAATCCGCCCATTACATGTTCCCTTTCATTTCAGAATCTAAAAACACCCCCATCCCCTGTTCAACTCTCTTTTGAATGATCGACGATCCACCAACAACATTGTCATATCCATAATAATATTAATATTTTTAAGTATCAACCACAAATGTAACTGATGTTTGTAATAAAAGAATAGAATGAATAATATATTTCTGATTCTGGGCTCACCAGGACTGTAAAATCTCTTCCAATTAAAATTTGGAATGACCTGTTTTTTTTTTTTTAACATCAGCTAAATATATATTTCTAAAAATCTGGTATGACACAGAACACAACTTTCGATTACCGAAAGTAAGAGAAAGTTGTGTGCTATGCGACCAGTCACATCAGATTTTTTTTTAAGTCTTCGGCATCTTAGGCTCTTATGGGCGTTCGCACCAACACATCTTAGATCTTAAGCTCGTCTTATATTTTACAATTGAATTTGAAATCAGGAAATCGGGTTTTCTATTTGTAGCCATATCGCTTTAAAGACATAATAAAATAAATAAATAAAATAAAATAAATATATATCTATATATAAATAGTTGAATAGGTAAAATACTAAATTTCGTTTTTTAGGTTATGGGAGGCTCAAGGCGAACTATCTATGATTTTTTGGTACAAATGGGCATTAGACTTTTAAGGATATATTAGGGGATTCAGGCACATTTAGTTTTAACATTTGGTGCCCAAATGATTTAAATAAATTCATCAGACTGCCTGGGCTCTGAACCCGCGTCTCTTGACTTTCAGACTATCATTATTGACAATTGTCAACAACTCTAGTATCTCGGCTACAGGAAGGGAGGGAGGTGTTTTCATACTTCAAACTAAAGAAGTGAAACTTCTCGGCAAAATTCACATTCACGATAAGTTAGGAAATTGGTCAGTTCTATTCAAATAATTTTCAACAAGTAGACTTATAAAAAAAAGAGTTTTCGAGATATAAATGTGTTGAGTCTAGTCGTCTTTTTCTAGTTCACTGGTGACGAAATTGCATAAGAAAATTCAAATTTGCTGGACTGAAATACCCTTGAGCGAGAGGCCCTATCTTAAACTAAATAGTGGAGTTGCAACGTTTCGTAACGATTTGAAGTTTCACAGTTGAACTCTGTCCCCTGTGAACGGAAAATTAAAGATGAGGTTCAGTTAATCGGCTATACATAAATGACAACACATGTCACAACTTTAACTTATACATAACCAACTATTACCTTTAGCTGAATGAAATATGGTCTCATTCCCATGATGATAGAATATTATTATTTTTGAAATTGGAGATGATTGCGGTTTGAAAAGGTGATGGAGACAGTGTGATTCATTCATTTGTCTGTCTGTCTGTTAGTCATTCATACAAATAATAAAGGAACATTTGGCAAAGCGCCCTTAAATCGAGTGTTAAAGGGACAATTTGTGACGAAATATGACCCTGTGGTTTACAATCTCCGTTTCTAAGTTGGAAAGGATAAGAGAGCTAGAAAGAGAGAGAGATAGAGAGAGGATAGGGGCGGGGCGGTGGTTGAAAATCTTCTCTTTCTCTCTCATCTAGAGTTACAGCAGATGTCAAAATAACTTACTAAAACTCAATTTACACTAAAAAGTGATTTATCTAAATCGTTAAAGTTGAAAATCAATTCTCTTCTGTATTAGAAGTGATGTGTTCATCACTTAACTTTATAATATTAATACATAATAATAAAAAAATAGTAGCTCTATGTTGAAAATTAATGAAACAGTGTGAAATGAAATTGTTCAGAATGGTATTTTTACTTTCTCTATCAGTGATTTGGGAAATGTATAAATATTATTTTCAGATGCTCCAGGAGGCAGTAAGTAGCCTCAGAGCATAAATAAAAATCTATCTATCTAATGGATAGTTAAAATAAACATTTGAACAAAATAGGCTAAAAAGTACTAATACTTTACTAAAGTGCTTTTTCAGTTTTTCTCGATTTTCTCAAAATTGGCTTTAACAATTTTGATTTAAATTCATAAATCAACTATTTAGATGCTCTTTAAAAAGTATACCTATAAAATTTTTGGTGAAAATTGTGTGAAGTACACTTTATTGATGAAGTATTTGAGATATTTTCATTAATTTTTCAGCTCTTCCTTCCATAGAGTCAATGTTAAATCTCAATGGAGATTTACACATAAATTTCGATTCAAAAGGGGTCCCGGTCCCCCTTTGGAGCTTTTTACACATATAAAATTTTTTTTTTCAATTCTTAAGAAATTTTGTGTTTATTTAGGGTAGTCTATTGTGTATAAAATCATTACTATAATATAAAGCGCTAGCCATGGGCGTAGCGAGATATTTTATTAGGGGGAGGGGGCACCACTCGTTAAGACGAGAGGAGGTGTATGAAATTAATAAATACATAGATTATTTATTATTATTATTATTTTCCTGCTCATTAAAAAAAAATTCACAATGGGAAATATATCTATTTGTTAATTCCAGGAGGAATCTATTTGTTTTTAATAGACAAAAAATTTTCAGGATAAGCCAGGGTGGAGCATTGGGCCCTCCTGCCTCCCGCTCACCGAAAGCGAGCAATTGCAAAATTTCTAAACTGAGAGCACGAATAAATTTGATGCATTTGCTCGCCTAAGGCGAGCAAGAGGATCCAGATTGTGACAGGACAGTACACAACTTTCAATTAGGTGTGCGACCATTCACACCAGTTTTTTTTGAGTTAGAAGGCTGATAAAAAATAACGCACGTATCACAGGGCCGTATATAGAAATTTTTTTGGGGTTACCCGAACTCATTTTAAAATATCTCCCCCACCTCTATACACAAAAATATTTTTAAAATACCGGATATACCTCAGCCCGCCCTTTCAAAGACTAAAGTTTGATTAAAAAGATACTTATCATATTATATTAATAATAGGCTTATAATTTTTTTTTTTTTTTTATTTCTTTTTTAACAAAAATATGGATATTGACCATATACCCGTATGTATGAATATAACATGTTATATATATGAAGAATTTCGGGAGGGGGGCCCTTGCCCCCCTTATATACCCCCTGGTTTATCATAATTAAATTTATCAGCAGCAATATTAACATAATTTAGTTAAATGCAATAGATCTATAATATACCCAAGAAGAATATAGACCTTTAAAAATAAAAATTATAATCTTTCTTTTTTTATAATGTTGTATTAAAGTTTGTTTGTTCATCTGTGGGGCAAAAGAGAGAGAGAGAGAGAGAGAGAGACTGTCTGTCTGTCAGGGATGCATGTCTAATGCTTCTTGTGGTTGGCTGGTTGGTGTCCTGTATAAATAATCCATTCCTGAGCATAAAGCAAACAAACGCTCTGCCTATTTAGCCGTCATCGGGTGATAAGTCGATTAGAAAGAGGAACAAGAAAGTAAACCTCATCCTCAGGAGACATTTTGAGCTACTAGAGCATTGACAGCCAATGAAACAGTTTGCCTGACAGGGCACAGAATAAAAAAAAAGAAGGTGTCCGTCCCAACTCCGCCACTTACTTATATACAATATAAATCGAGTTGGTTTATTTAAAGTTTCTTTTTTTTTCGTTTAATTCTTTATCATGAGTTATAAAGAGGGACTGTTAAGAAGTTTAAATAACTCAATTGAAAGTGAAGTGGATTTATGCTTTTCAAACTTTTTTTTTTTTTATTTCGCCTCCTTAAAATCTTTTTCCTTTTGTTAAAACCTTCCTTTGATTAAAAACAAAAAATTTTTTTGAAATTTTCACACCGAGATCGTTCTAGTGTTAGAGCAAAAAGACACCTTAAGAAAACATCTTTTGAGAAAATCACTTGAGAGAGGGGACATTTTCACTTTTTTTGATGAATTTGTATGCATGTATGAGTCATTGAAGAGTAACTAAATTTTTTAAAGAATGCAGCATTTGTAATTTTAATTATAAATTTATTATATTTCAAACTTCTTTAGAAAAAATTTCTGTATAGTAAATATATAATAAAAAAAATAAGTTTTTTTTGAAAGTTGCAAAAAAATTTATTTTTATATAAAAATTGTATTGAAAAGACGACGTTGTACAAAAATTGTACATCACTTAGCCCATTTAAGACTTTAAACGATAACCGTTATTTGTAAATATATCAATTGGTGGGTCCAGGCATTCTTATTTAAGCCATTTGGTATCCAAATGGCTTAAATAAAATCATCCGATTCCCTGGGAACCGAACCCTCGACCCTTGGTATACAAGGCAGTCGCGCTACCAACTACGCCAAGCCAAAGGGCCCATAAATAAGTTATTTTTTAGATGCTCTTTAAAATGTATATTCTCAAGGCCAATTAGAAGTATGAATTTTATTTAATAAATTTTAGATACAATATACCTATATCGGCGGTCGTTCCACACGCTGATCGGTAGGGAACTCAAGTAGTAGAAAATCAAGTAGTAGGAAAGATAGGAGAAATGGTTGCCATGATAACAAAATATAAATATTTTCCCATACTTATAAATTTTACTTCAGCCCCCGGGTGTAGCATAGTAGGTAGCGCGCCTACCTCCTATACCAAACGTCGCGGGTTCGGACCCAGGCAGTCCGATGATTTTATTTAAGCCATTTGGATACCAGATGGCTTAAATAGAAATGCCTGAACCCACAATTGATATATTCTCTACAACGGTTATCGTCAAAGTCTTATATGGCCTAAGTTGCCGAAAAGACTGCATGAATGTGTGTGCGAATGTGAGTGTGAATGAGAAAAAAGTGTGAATGTTTTTTAAAAAGAAAAAAAAAAAAAATTTACTTCTTAAATTCTATCGGCGGAAACCAAATATATGTAGACACAACAAATCTAGTGTGACAAGCACAGAACACAACTTTCGATTACCTAAGGTAAAAGAAAGTTGTGTGCTGTGCGCTATCACACCAGATTTTTTTATATATATAATAATAATATACCTACAATAAAATTGTAAGACTGAATGGCTCCGTGCCAGAGTGCAAATCGCTAAAAAGCCAGCCGGTTGCCTATTCTCTCATTGCAGGCGAACCAAATAATACAATTCAACGAACTGACTGGGTCCAAACTCCTTGGCTTTTAGCAGAGGGCTACCGAGGGGGGGGGGAGGCTGTCCAAATATTTGTCTTTGGAAGGTCCCGGGTCCCTAAGGGCTGAAGTAAAAACCGAAAAATTTAGATATGAAGAAAAATTTAATAAAAATTTGTCTTTGAGAAAGCCCGAGGCTTTCGGGGTTCAAAGTTATACGGTATTTTAAAAATATTTTTCTGAATGGTGGAGGGAGATATTTAAAAATGAGTTCGACCCCCCTCCCCGAAAAAATTCAATATACACATCTGGTACAAAATGTATATAGGCCCCCTCCTCTAGTGACGCCCCAGGCCCCGAACTGTCTCAGTACGCCCCTGGGGAAGGGGGAGGGGCATGGGCGTAACTAGAGAATTTGGCTGGGAGGGCCATGGGGTCAGCCATCCCCGCTGGGGGGGAGGGCATCGGTGGGCCAGAAAAGCCCCATATTTTCTCAATTTTTCTTGGGGCAAGGAGCTTTTTTTTGGGGGGGGGGGCACGAGCCTTCAGGCCCCTACCCCCGGCACCCCCCTAGTTACGCCTATGGGAAGGGGTTACAATTATTAAAAATTTTTATTTGGTGACATTTTTTTTGCCTTACTTAACAAAAACTTTTGATACATTCTATTGCATTATTTGTAAATATAAAAAAAATTTTGAAAAAATATTTTTTGTTGTATGTCCCATATAGACCCGGAGAAAAAATGGCCACCAAATTCGCTTAAATTAATTGTAAGTAAATATAATTTGGTGATGTGATAAATTTTAAATTATTTCAACTCTAATTTTATATATTCAGCATAGAAACAGACCTCTCATATGACGTTTGGGGGAGATTTATATTATTATAAATAGTCGTAAAAGTATCATTATATTTTAAATTAAAAAAAAAAAGTAACCATTAAGAATGTTGTTTTGGCTCATCATAATTAAACACATTTTCTTTATTTGTTGATTTAACTCTTTTTTTCTGTGGCTTAGTTGCATACATTACATACATACAGACAAATGTTTATAGATTTCCTAAAATGCTTTATGAGTCGATTTAACATTTTCTGAGGCCATTCATCTCTCGTCCCCGGTATCTTTACCCAAACATGCATTCGTTCATTTAATCGTCTATTCAATGAATAACTCTGGCTGACAGCTGATCGAAAAAGGGGGGCGCGAGGAGGAGGATCATGGTTATGTTGCTTTAGTTAAAACTTTATGAGCTGCTAAAGTCATCCGACAAACAAACACAAACAAACATACATACAACAGGAACACTTACTTTCAAACAAATCGATTTATTACATTTTTTTAAAAATTATTATTCTATTTTTCTTAACCCTCTTCTTTAAAGAATAAATCACTTGGTTCTTATAAATTTTTAAGAAGATAATTTTGTTTAATTATTTATTTATATTACCCAGTGGGTTGTTTTTTTTTTTTTTTTTTTCTAAAGTTTAGTTTAGAAAAGTTTGTTTTACTGTATTAAATATTCAATAATTTGTTGATAAAATTACCAAGGAATTTTTTGAGTGTCTCTCTGTTTTTTTAAACTCACTCAAAGGATAACTGGTATTCTCTTAAATTCATATTCATATGTGAAATAGAATTATAAAACTTTTTTTTTTCATGCAAAGGCTTTTAAAAAAACTAAAAAAATCCTTAATATTCTCTTTAATGTTAATATTAAAATAACAGTGAAATTAAATTTGTTCTTTTAATTGATCAATAGGCCTAAATACAGCTTGTAATGGAGGAAGGTGGAATTTCCTTGCTCAGAATGACAATACATTTATTATTACGGTACCTATTTATTAATGTACGTATTTTTCTATCCCTTGATTTCGCGAGTAGGGCTTCCTTGTCGCCTAACCATTTTTTACTTTCTCTTACCCTATATTATATGAAATATATATAGGGAACGTGGGGCAAGACGGGGAAGCTTATTTTGTTTGGTTCATAGGCTTCATAGAACCATAAAAGTGAACCACCTAGAAACATATCTCTGTAGACTAGTTTCAACTTGTCAATTAAGTTAATTTTTACTTAGAAAATTGATTACTATCTTAAAATTCCTATGTTATCGTTATTTTAAACTTTAAGCCCCGTGTTCTTTTCCACAGATTTTTTTCCCATTTTGCAGGAATTATTTTTGGAACGAAGTTCTTTAACGCGGCTTACGCAGGGTGAATTGGGAGAAAATGTAACGTAACAAAAATGCGTTCCAGCGCCCGAACGACGGCGAAGGAAGGCGAGATTAGTCGAAGTCTTGGCGAGGCCACGCCCACCTTCTCCTTCTCTTTATTTCCTTCTATCTACCGAAGTCGAGCAAGAGGTTCCATATGGACCATCCTACATATGTATATCCATCAAAATCTCGACATGGAATTTTTCACATGATCGCAATACTTTCTCTCTACACTGTAAAAAAAAATATGAATTTTCATTCATATCTCATAAACTTTGGTGGTTTAATTTTAATAGACCAGGATATGAGCTAAAATTAATATACAAGTATATGAATAAGTATCGCTTTAAAAAAAATATGAATTTTCCTTCTTTTTTCATATACTTTTCGTAGTTTAATTTTAATACACCCAGGATGTGAAATAAAATTAATATAAAAGTTTATGAACAAATTACCAACTTTTAAACTTATCTTTTTCTTTGTGTGCCGCCAAATTTTGAAATCGTTAAAAGTGCACCGCGACAAGTTGAGAATCCCTGGTCTAAACGTTCTCAAATAACTCGACTACCTCAAGGAATTTTTATTAATATTATTTTAAGGAAACTTGAAATTATTCTTTTAAAATTTATTTCACAAATCTAAATTTTTTAAATTCTGGTTTGAAATTCGCGCTCTAAACTATTTAAATATTTATGAAGTATATTAAAATCATACTAATTAAATAATTTTTATAAAGTAATTCAACTAAATAGCTATAAAAATTAAAATTAAAATTAACAATTTCACCAAAATAATTAATTTTAAAATATACAAGAAATTGGTTAGGTTGGCACCAGAGTAAGGTTTTATACACAATTTTGCAGTTTTATACAAAAATTGCGGATAAAACTTGTATAAAACGTATAAAATGTATAAAACTTGGATGCGCATGCGCAAACCCGACGAGAAAGGAAGTTCAAATAAAATTTCATTTTTCAATTATTAACATTTTGATTATATTATTCACTAAATAAAAAGCAAACAACATCGCCAATGCTTTAAAACATTATAAAATATGAAAAGCTTTTAAGCTGTTTTTTCAGGGTGAGAGAATTGGTTTTTTACAGTTTTATACCTTTTATACATCGGCCTAGTTTTATCCGCGATAGTTTTATACATGTATAAAACCGTGCATTATACTCGGCGGGATAAAACTTGCCAACTCTGGTTGCCAGCAAATTCTGTTTTTGAAGTAGCTGATTTAACGCATAGATAATTGAACGTGTATTATTATTTAAAATGAAATATAAATATTTAATCAATATATTGGAACATTTTACTAACAAAATCGTAAGTATTGAATTTGAATTTTTTCATTGAAATTTTTTTTTTCTCAATTTCAAATCAATTAGTGATGAGAAGTGGCTGTAGACTTTGAATTGGGTATAGGAGACTTTGCAGCCAAGGAAATTAAATAAAAAACTTATTTAATTATTAATCGTCGACGTTTCGGTCGCAAGTCATAATTAAATAAGTTTTTTATTTAATTTCCTTGGCTGCAAAGTCTCCTATACCCAATTCAAATCAATTAGTTTGTCTTTTTTCAGGTGAGGTTAGTTAATACTCCAATCAAACTGCAATGAAAATGTAACTCTTTATTTCTTCTCAAAGAAGATGAAAATCGACATATTTTTTGTATTAAATAATTAAAATGATTTGTATTTGTGTTAAATTTACTTGGAAATGTATAAAAATTTATTTTTTGATACAAATTTATTATTTTAATACTTTAATTTGTTTTATTATTTAGTAAAATTGTATATTTTAATATAATATAATTTTTTTTTAATAAATAAAAAATAAAATAAATAAAAAAAACTATTATTTCACCTAGACCACTCACTTTCCCTCAAAACTATAAACTCGTAAGGACTTTAATTTTTGTTTATTAAAGCTTTTGTGGTTTGAAATATTATTATTAGGAGAATTTTTAATTATAGACCACATATTTGTATTAAATATTTATTAAAAATATATAAATACTGCACAAATATATATATTTTTAATAAATATTTAATACAAATATGTGGTCTATAATTAAAAGTTCTCCTACTTTCATTTTTCACAAAAAAGTATATTATTTCTCATAAACCCGTATTTTAAATTTCATATACCAAAAATGAATTTATTCATATACCCGAAAATGAATTTTTTCATATACCCGTAATTTAAATTTCATATACCAAAAATGAATTTATTCATATACCCGAAAATGAATTTTTTCATATACCCGAATATGAAAGTTCATTTTTGGTATATGAACTTTCTCATATACCCAAATTGAATATTAATAAACAGTTTGTGTAACAGACTTCCTATACATGTGTATGAATATGGCTCGAAAATTTTTAACAGTGTATGTATTACATATATAGGTAAGAGAAAGTAAAAAATAGTAAGATAAATAAAGACTATTATTATTATGGATTTTATGAGGTAGTGCTCCTTCCCGATCACCCTCTCGGCCGGACTAACCAAGTCGAAATCAACCCCATTTTTAAGGCACTTATGCCACCTCGTATTGGGCCCTATGTGACTATGGGGTGAGATCTTCTCCCACTTTCCAACCCTAAGAGAAGACGTCGGCAATGTTGATTAATTTGCAACAAACTGGACTCGAACCCGAGTTGTGTTCAAACTTCAGATCCGTAATCGCAGATTATCCGGCTTAGCCACTTGCCTATATTATTATTTATTTTTTCTCTAACAATTTAAAACTTGTTTAATTTTATAGTTTTTTTTCTCTCCATTAAAAATAGGTTTAACTTTGCCTCAAATACTCTTAATCTTGCTTAACAGTGTTTTTTTTTTTATTTATTTGGCCCTCAGAACTACGGGCTGTTATCAAAATTAATATAAAATTTCATTCTAAATTCCAATTTAAATTAAGGCTGATTTTAGAAATAGGGTGGGTGTACCAGTGCCACACCAGGCACCAGTAGTAGACCATTTCAAACTTCAAACCGAAATATTAACCATCTGTTGAATTCTCAGCCACTTTTTTTACTTTTGGTAGGACTGCTGTACTTCTACCAATCATGTAATCATAGATACAAGTGATGTATACGCCAATTATATCATTAAAACTCACATAATCCGAAACGACAATCGTTCACTTCGTTCCTGGCGGCCATTTTAATAAGCAACGTGTATAACGCTAAGTTTTTTTAATCTTTTTAAATGTTTGTTTATTTCAATCATTGCAATCTATTTTCGAATTAACTACATAGTATAATACATATATTAATAATATTATGTCTTATTTCATTAGAAAATGCTAATTTAAATCAATGGTTGTCATTGGTAAACTAATGGAACACGAATTCAATGATGTTCCAGTAATATTCCATTTTGTCTACAACTCGTGATTAAGCTTTTTGATAATTTTTTTTTCTTTTTTCTTTTACATTTCTATTTACTTCATACACTGAATACATTATTATAATAAACTACTGAAAAAATTACAAAGTTCCAGTTGTAGACCAGTGGTTTATTACTGGTAACATCTACACTATGAATTTGTTCCAGTAATTCACCACCTACATTTTTTTACAAACACAATGCCACCGTAAAGAACGTTTTTCAAATATGGAGGAACACGTCATAAAAACGAGAGACGAGATAAGCAAAGGCGCAAAAATTAGAGAAACATGCCTAAAATATAATTTTCCCTACACAACTCTCATAAATAAAATGAAAATGAAGATCCCTGTACAGAGAAAAATGGGACCTCTCACTATATTGACCAAGTAAGAAGAATCCTTGCTTAAAACTTGAATAATAGTGATGGCAAAAAAAAGAATTTGCCCACTCAATAAAGAAATGGTAGTTGTTGACACAGTTAAAAAAATTGTAATTGAACAGAAACGACCAAATCTCTTTAAAGATAATATACCGGGCAGAAAATGGTTTTCCAGTTTTTTAAATCCAGATATAGTTGCACGTCACGCTGAATCTATCAACATTTCTAGAAGTCTGGTAACAGAAACTGCTTTGAGAAAGTGGCATGCAAATTTAAAGTATTAATAAAGAATGGAGCATTGGTAAAAGTCAGAAAAGAGATGGATGAAATCAAAAGTTTTTTACGGGCTTTGTAGCATAAGTATTAGATGAAACTTGTAGAATGATGAAAATTTGTGATGATTACTATTACAAAAACTTGTTATTATTAATAATAAAATTATTCTTCATTAAAAGAATTCGTTTTATTTACTGGTTTACTATTGGTACAATATCTGGTATATTACTGGTACAATCTGGTCAACCTTAGGAACATTGCGACTTTCCACATTCATTATTAAATAAAAAAAAACTTAATAGCTATTAAGAAAATTTGAATAGGCTACATGATTCTATGGTAGATAAAGAGTACGTTGATTTTTTTTTGCAATGATTGTCTCAATAATTGAGTCACATTATCAAAATTTGTTTCAAAATTTCTGCTAATTGGTTTGTTACTGGTGCACTCACCCTAATTCTAAATATGAGAGAAAGGTTAATATAAAAACAAATTTATTTTTACTTCTTTCTTTTTATTATTAGTAAATTTCATTGTAAACTAATGCTTCTTATGAATTTTGTTTTAATCAAATTCAAGAATAAAATAGAACAGCTTTTCGCCCTTATTGACCCGCAATGCCTTCTGGCGCTTGCAAAAATAAATAACCGATTGTGACGCATCACAGAATAAAACATGGAGAGATTCTATGTACATTGGGGCAAAAAAGATCGATTTGCGAATTACTGATCAAACAAAATAAATTGGTACAACCCTAGCAACTATTATAAAATGATCTATATTAATACCCCATGTAATATTTATTTATAGGGTTAATCCCACAAGATTCTTTTGAAAGAAATTTGGATCGATTAGAGAATTAAGGACTAAAAATGGAAAACGCTGAAGGTCCAAAAGAGGTAAAAAATAAAAGCTTCCACTTGTGTTACAGCCCACAAATGAGGTTGAAGCGTTTTCCATTTTTAGTCCTCAATTATTCTCCTAAAAGATAGAACTAATCCGAGTGGTATTGATGAAAATTTTGTAATTTTATTTGTAGTTCAGGATCAATTAAAAAAATAATATTTGACGGAGGTGTATAACTGATTATCAGGTCTATTCTCTAAACAAAAACGTTAAATTTTAACATCTGTAAACAACATTAATTCATTTTAACACTTCCTTGACTCAAATAGCTATTCTGTAAACAAAAATTTTAAAGCCAAAGCTTTAACATTTAGTAAATAATGTTAAAAATTAATGTCATGTCTATGGAATGCTTTAATATTTTAACGTCGTATTTAAAATAAAAATGGCGTCCTTAACCTAAAAAGTAAGGTTATGATTTTGATAGCTTTGAAATAAAAGCAACATGTTAACGTCGCTGTTAAAATTTTGTTTAAAGCAGTGGTTCCCAACCGGTGTGCCCCGGCACCCAAGGGTGCCGCGAGAATGGCCAAGGGGTGCCGCGAGATATTTAGATAAAAAAAAAAGTTTTTCAAAAAAAAAGAAAAATTATTTTAACACAAGCGGTAAAAATTTTTCGGAGTGTGGAAAAATTTAGCTTTGCTAAAAAAAAGGCCAAATGATTTAGAAGGAAGAAAAAAAATTTCGTTTCCCTATAAAAAATTTCGTTTTTCTAGGGGGAAAAACGAAGGGTGCCCCTAGAGTGTAATGTTATCCCTAACGCAGCTTTGGGGTGCCATGGACTTCAAAAGGTTGGGAAACACTGGTTTAGAGAATAGCATTTTTTAACGCTGATTGTTTTTACATTACTTTTTAACACCCATTTGTTGATTTTAAATTTTAACGTCTGTTTTTAGAGAATAGACCTATATATGTAGTTTAAAGAAGATTTCTAGGAATAGGCCTATCATTAATTATTATCCACTTAATTTGAATTAATTTGGGATAGAAACCAAAATTTCATAAAAGCCACTTGAGTGTGTAGAAGCATATTATTATTTTTTAAAGAGGTGGGAGGACAAAGACCCCCTGCTTGGACGCATGGCCCCCCGATGCGGCTAGTATTCTACTCATATAGCATATAAGAGCTCTTTTACTTGATTGAGATGATAACATGTATTTTTTGTCAAGTGGATTCCATTCAGTTTTTCTCTCTCTAAATCTCACTGAAAATGTCAACTGCATGTGACATCGAAAGTGAAGTTGAAGTGGTGAGATGAGGGAGGTTGGGGGAGCAAATCAAATTTCGAACCTCCGTTGAACAGCAATTGCTCAGGAAATCAAGGGGCATCCCTCTCTATGTACACTTCAAGTCAAAATTTAATAAACAAAAAAAAAAAAAAAACGAACTCTTTAATCTAAAAAATTAAGGATTTTTAATTGCCAATTATTGATTGGTAGGTTCTTCTAAAACCTGAACGAAATTGTAGTACACTCTATATTTGAATGAAAAATTCACTTCAGTATAAATAGATATTCTATAATCTGGAAGGCATTGTCTGTTAGATATCAAATTTTATATAAGTTATATGTACAGGAGCAGGCGATTAGTAAAGGGAATTTAGAGGTTATAATCCTGAGTTGAAGACAACTCGAGTTCAAATCCACCTCAAGAGCAAAATATTATCCAACTCTGTTTGAGATGGTTGCTCCTGAGGAAGGAATCGGGAACCCACCTCATTATTATTCCCATGGAAGTTATTCTTTACAGTAATCACAACTCGTCAGGTCTGACACTAATGACTAAAGAGAGATAAGCCACATTGAAGAAAGTGGTGGAGTTATATAACTCGTAAAGAAAGAGAAGCTTCCAATTTGATGACTAGTTATTTCAGAAAAAAATAAGCAAGTAAAAACGCAGTACTTTTGGAAGACGCCATTGACTCAAGGATTACCAATCAGTAAGGATATATAAACTTCTTGTTTAGATTGTACACGATGATTTGGCGTATTGTCCCAAAAAGAAGGAAGACATGTCTTTGAGGGGTATTTCTTTTGGGGTCGGCTTCCCAGGGGAAAGTCCAAGTCAAGTATTCGAGTTTGATTAAGGAATCCATTTGGCATCTCGATTCCATTAAAATATGTAATGTCAAATTAAATAAATGTAGAGTCAATCAATTTTATTATGTTTTTTAAAATAATATCACATAACGTTCATATGAAATATCTGAATATACATTCGGTTTAGCATAAGATTCTTTTGTTATTATCTACATAGTGTTTCACGTATAGGTTAATAGTATAATGTTATATTATTATTAAATAACGAAAACGATCGCGGCGAATTTCACAATTTATTTAATCTGACCACAATTCTTACTATCACTTAGCACCGGTTGCTTCACTTCTAATTAACTAGCTCTACTTCGGATAAGCTAGTTGACTATGACTTTTGAGTCTTTTCACATCTATTGTAGTTAAGCTAATCATATGATTAAATGGACCCTGTTATGCAATAGTGTGTCAAGCGACAAAAAAAATTAAAAATTGAGTTAAGCACGGAATATTGTTTCAAATGCTATAATTAATAGTATTTTTTTATGAAATATGTCCTAAAATAGGATATTATGTTTCTAGCTTAAACTTCACAAATCTTTCCTTATACCTGAGATAGCTAAATACAGCATAAGTGAAAAAACTCATTCTTTTAACTCGAAGGTTAAACATGTTTTTGTTTACTATATAGATGATTTGCTATCTGTCGGATAAGTTGACTAGTTGACTAGAAATGAAACAACCGGCTCTTTAAAAAAAAAAAACGTCTGATATATTAAAAAAAAAATTATCAATCACTGAATTTACTTTATGGTCCCATAATATTATTTAGAAACAAATCTCTGTTCTCTTTAGATCCCCCCCCCCCTCTAAATTTGTTTAAAGGGATCATCAATTCAACTTTATTAATTTAATTTATTTACAATATTTTTAGCCATGGTTTTAAAAAGAATATCAGATCTAAAAAAGATAACTATTTCCTCTCATATGAGGAAAAATGATATTTTTTATCATCTTCATAGAGATACGTATTAAATCTCTCTCTTTCTCTCTTGTGTCACAACAGGAAATGCAAATTTTATTTTTGGTTAATTTAACATTAAACAAGGAAGTTTAAACGAAGAGGTTTGTCATGGTCGTCGTCGTTGCCATCGTCGTCGTCGTCTATCGATTGCATTGCTCTCCTACCTAGGAAGGCAAGCAGGCAGGCAGGCAGGCAACCCTCAGCCCTTCGTCGAGGGGAGTGATAAATGGACCTGGAGGGCCTCCACCCTCACCTCGACGAACCGGAGCCCTCGATTACAATCAGCCCACCTCTACGAGCAAGCTACACTCGAAACCAACCAACCGCCTTTTTTTCGTTTATAAACAAAACAATATAACTAGAAACTTAATATAATTATAATTAAAATTAAAGAAATTTGATATATAGTTGACGAAAATGGTAAATCTCATTTCTTGGATTTTAATAATTTAAAAGAGATTTACATATTTAACGAGATTGAACAAATTTCATGAAGAATAATTTTTAGAACACTATACTTGCAAAAAAAATGGTGCTTCTAATTTGAATTTTAGATCCTGAGTTAATGTTCGATTTCCCATACAAATTAGAATAATTATCGCCATAAAAGGACTTCAATTTAATTAAATAAAAAATAAAAAATAAATGCTCACAAAAAATAAATTTGGATAATATTAAAGACAAATTAAAATTTTTGGCAACTCTTTGGTAGATCATCCAACTAACAAATGTAAGTGGAGCAAGCTGATTCGTTTATTTTTTGTAAAAATAAATACTTGCAACAACAACAACAACAAAGACCGAACACAAATATATGTTTCAAAAAATAAATAAATAATATCTTCGATTGCTACCCTCGATTAATAAACACTTTTAAATTTAAAAAAAAAATTAAATTTTCATAGATACAAAAAAAAATCTCAGAAATTCAAAAAATGATCTGGGAAATATATACATAGGTAAGAGAAAGTAAAAATATAGCTTCATTTTCTCATTTGGTTGCTACCCTTGATTATTATTAGCACCTAACAAAAATGCTATTGCTATTAGGAAAAAAATAAATAAATTTTTTTCTGTCAATAGCACACACCCACACACAAACAATTAATTATTTTAGTTGACATTCTATCATTGTGTTATTAAATTCATGTTTGTCAATTGTAACGTTAACATTTATATTATTGAACGAATCAGAGAGAGAAAATGAAAAAAAAAAAAACATGTGATAGGATGGGCTGGTCATCATACATCATAATGTCATTGACACGTGTATTATAATAATAATTAGAAGAAGGGAGGGGGGAATAGGGATCTTGTTTTATCGTAAAACTTTGAATCCATACATAGCTATGGGATTGGGGAAAGAAGGAACAATTTATAAGTTATAAAATAGGATTAAAAGGACAAAAGGGGCTTTAATGGAATTATATTTTATTATATAGGTATATAGATATATGAGTTGGTGTTCACTTTCCCGTACAGAGATTTTAATCTTTCATTTAAACTGAAAACAGATTAAATACTTGACGATCAATAACAATAAAGCTATATAACGATTATTATTACGTGTAATGAATAAACAATTTTCCTACACTATCCTACCTATCTCCTGATAATAATTAATTAAAATCTCATATTATTATACTACAGTTGGCTTGTCCGCATGCAATGGGTAGCAAACCTGACCTGAAGGGCTTTAACATTTTCTTTTGCACTCTAAAAAACAATAAAAATATATTACTTTCTCTCCTTTATATTATATAAATATTATTCATCATTCATTCGAGATTTTATATACCTTTTACCCCTAATCCAAAATTTTTCGACACTTCTTCTCTTCTTCTTGTCTTGAGTCTGTGAACAAAATATCTCAATACGGAAAGACTAGGAGGCTGAAATTTTATATTTAAGTTACACCCCCATGGGACGTGACACGAACTTTTGAACAAAATCGACCAAAGATACTATACTTTACTGATCACTTTTTCATTTTTTTCGATTTTCTCAAAATTCCTCCAACGATTTTTTTAAAATTCAAAAATCAATTATTTTTAGATCTCTTTAAAATTATATTCTCATTTTGTGATTGAAATCTTCTAAACCACTTTACTCTTGTACTCCATAGAAAAGATAGGAGAAATTGTTGCCATAGTAACAAAATATAAATATTTTCCCATACTTATAAATTTTATATCTTGAAATCGAATACCATACTGTCGGAAACTAAATACATTCGACACAAAAATCTGAGACACACATACACAACTTTCGATTACCGAAGGTAAGAAAGTTGTGCTTCACCAATTTTTTTGCTTTGATAAGTATTTGGCAATTTATAGCTATGAAGTTTTATTAATAAGAGGGTAGAAAATGAGAGATG
This sequence comes from Euborellia annulipes, assembly GCA_023213315.1. NCBI lineage: Eukaryota > Metazoa > Arthropoda > Insecta > Dermaptera > Anisolabididae > Euborellia > Euborellia annulipes. The sequence continues at coordinate 82,033 of JAKCPI010012194.1, read as the reverse complement.
CAGCTAAGGTTTTTCTTTTTTATTTAATCCGCTCGGCTGATGTTTCGGTCACGTGTTTGAACCATCTTCAGAGCTGGCTAAAAGTCATTATGAAATTATAGTGGATTTTATAATACATTATTGAACCATTATTATATAAGAGTTTGGCTCAACAATGTATAAAATCCACTATGACACTTTCATAATGATATTTCGCCTCTGAAGATGGTTCAAACACGGAACCAAAACGTCAGTCGTGCGGATTAAATAAAAAAAAACCTTAGCTGCATCTCTCATTTTCTATTCTCTAGTATATGGGTTAAACAGATCCCAAACTTATCATTTTCTAGTATGAGAAGTATTCTAATTTTTGGAGTTGAATTTTCATCAAAAATTATACTCCAAAGTGTAAGAAAAAAGTAGCTTTCTTAATAGTTGAGGGTTTTGAAAATTTTTTTGGCTAAATTTGGATCATAACTTTATGGTAGTTAGGAATGAAGAAAAGACCAATTACAGCTAGGTTTATTTCATTTATTAAAGGACTTCAATCCAACGTTTCGATCATCTTCAGGACTGAAGTGTGTCAACAAAACTCCTTAAAAAGTTTTTTTTAACCCTTTTAGAAGCAATTTAGAGGTTGAATTTATTTATTTTTGAAATACATAGTATCGATAGCTACCCGGGGGACGTTTCATCAGCTCACTAAACCCGAACTTTCGCCGCACTTGGCCTTTGGTCCTTGTTTAATGGCAAGAAAAATTTTACACATGTGTACTATTCAACTTTTTGAGAAATTTTGTTGACACACTTCAGCCCTGAAGATATCTGACCGAAACGTTGGCTTGAAGTGCCTTAATAAACGAAATAAATCTAGCTCCAATTGCTCTTTTCTTCCTTATTAAAAGATCTACTCAGTTATCCACCTCACTCTAACACAACTTCATTCTTATATTATTTTTTTTTTTTTCGAATTCTCACATAATTAATTATACATAAAAAGGAAAAAAAAAAAATTCCATTTTACTAATAATAAGAGTGAAATTTTTTGATATTCTATTCGGCCTTCGCCCCCCCCCCCTCTCCCACCACAAGACCTCCGAACCGCAGGTCCTTGCTTCCTTTAATTGTACGGTGCTCGAGATATGGTGGAGTCGGCTACTTATATAGACTTAGGAAACGAGCCCCGAGATAATTCAAATAACGTTCCTTTCTCTACAGTCTCTAACATTAGGTACCAACATGGCTAAATAGGGACTCAACAATGCTATTTTCTTATTAAAACCATTAAGGATAGATAAAATAGTGTAAGGGAAAATTGAGGGTTTATTTTTTTGAAAAATACCAATAATAATAATAATAATAATAATATACTAAATGGCTTAAATAACTTCAAATACAAAAGAATAATTTAAATTTGGTAGAACAAATGAACAATGCAGCTAGTTTGTATTTAAATTTATTATCGAAACCAGGGTCGACGTTTCGGTCACTCAACCATCTTCAAAGTCAGGTTAATATCTGAAAATATATATCCTCGCCAAGTTGTAAATCGCTCAAATATGTGAATGCCCTAAATGGATAGTGAGTGAATGACGATTCAATTTCTGACCATGTTATAAGAAAAATAAAAAAAAATTTTGGGCATTAACATGGTTGAACGATTTACAATTGTATTCAGACATAAACCTGGCGCCGAAGATGGTTTCAAATGTGACCGAAACTTCAGTCCTAGATCAGTGGCGGTCGTAGGTAGGCAAGGTAGGCGACGCCTACCTTATAAATATACAGATGAAAAATATTTATCAATTTTATTATATTTATTAAGTTTAAAAATATTTAGTTTCATAAAATAATTACTATATTTATTAATTTATATGATTTTGCAAAAAAAAAAATTTGAAACACTTCAGAACCTCGTATTTATAAAGTAAAGGCGATATTTTTCTTTGCCTATTTACTGCCTGTACTCCACCTCCGCTGCCCACATTTCTAGACATCGCCATGCGCACACACGATACCAGCGCTCTAAGTCGAACGGTTAGGCGATGAACTAAGTTGCCTATGCCAAGCCGATGACAAGTGTTACCGTAGAGCGCAATTTCTCATGAAGATTTATTAGTTCAAATTTCGAAACAAGATAACTTCACAGATCAAATTATTGAATTATTTTCTAAATTAAAAGATAGGCGAATAGATTTAATTTACAAAATAAATAAATACCCTTTTTTCTTTCTTTTACTTTCTCGTACCCTATATATGAAATATATAGAGAGAGAAAGTATTCGATCATGTCAAAAAATTCGATTCCAGATTTTGATGGATATACATGTTTTGAGGTCCCCTGAGTCCAAAAAATGGGTCCTCAAATTGGTCTGTGTGTGTGTGTGGGTGTGTGTGTGTGTGTGTGGACAGATTTTTAGCATGAAGGAGTTGAGCTACCGGATTTAAATTTTATATTTAACTTAGGTACCTTTGAAGAATCTCAAAATAAGCTTTTGAACAAAATCGGCCAAAAAGTACTAGTACTTTACTGATGTACTTTTTCAGTTTTTTTCGATTTTCTCAAAATTCCCTCCAAGGATTTTTTTTTAAATTCATAAATGAACTATTTTTTAGATGCTCTTTAAAATGTATATTCTCATTTTGCCGTTGAAATCTTCTGAAGACCACTTTACTCTTGTTCTTCATAGGAAAGATAGAAATGGTTGCTATGGTAACGGAATTTAAATCTTTTTCTTTTTATTAGATTAAAAATCAATTATTATTTAAATTCCCATTTTTTTTAAATTTATTTGTGTCTTTAATTGTTTCAAAGAAAACATATATTCTCTCTCTCACTTCAACATTATCTCTCTCTCTACTCTTTTAAATTCCCTTTCCACCTTATCTTCGCATAGGAACAATGTTAATTTCCTATAGGGATTTGTATGTTAATTTCGATTCAAAAGGGGGTCAGGTCCCCTTTAGAACTTTTTAGGCATTTAAAATTTTTTTTCCAATTCTTATGAAATTTTGTATTTATTTACGATTCTATATTGTGTATAAAATGTCCAAATATGAGATTAAAATTTTGAAAAATAACCATAGTTTATTTCAAACAGTCAACATTTAAAATCAAGTTTGAAACTAGGGCTATCGAAACTAAATATATCTCGACACAAAAAATCTGGTGACCACACGGCACAACTTTCTCTTACCGAAGGGAAGAAGTTGCGTGCCAGTCACAAGATTTTTTTCTATTTTTCGTACGTAATATAGTATGTATGTATATATATATTATATATCCCTCCCAGTTGTCTTCACGACACTGTCCTAGATTTAAAAATAAATTTAAATAAAAACTAGCTGCATTGGTCATTTTTTCTACCAAATTTAAATTATCAACATTCAGTTATATACCTTCTTCGAAAAAATATAATGATAATAATAAAATTTAAGACAGGGTAGTTTAATCTCATGCTCTTTAGGTGAGATCTTATTATTTTAGTTCCGGTTCTATGTAATTTATTACAACCCTAATTAATAATTATAATTTTATAATAATTTTCTGACTAATATAACCGCACAGAATCTCCAAGGAATTCAGATTTGGAATAAGAATGATTAGATCACCATATATGGGAGGATTAGTAATCAAAAGGAGAGGGAAAGAGAGAAAGACCGAGAGAAGAAAGTTGGATGAAACTAATTTAAGTAAAAATTAGTTTTCTCTAATCCAGTTATATTCGTAATCTAAATTTCGTATATCCCATCTGAACTTAGGGCCACTTTGATCTTACGCTCCCTACCATCCCTCTTTCCTGTTTCCTTGCTATTTCCTTATCATCGCGATTCAAACCAATTTGTGGAGTAAAAAATAAATCTGGAGCGACTGGTCGCATAGCACACAACTTTCTCTTACCCTTCGTTAAGAGAAAGTTGTGTACTGTGCTTGTCCCACCAGATTTTTTTGTGTCGAGATATATTTATACTTAAGTTCCAAACTTGACCATCATAGATGGCGCCAAGCTACGAATGCTTCCACATCTGTAAAGTTTACTTCAAACGATTTTCATGAAAAATTTCACAGATATACTTTTTAAAGAACATCTAAAACATAGTTGATTTATGAATTTTAATCAAAATCATTGGAGCGAATTTTGAGAAAATCGCAAAAAACTGAAAAAGTACATCAGTAAAGTGTACTTCAGACGATCTCCACGAAAAATGTCACAGATATACTTTTTAAAGAACATCTAAAACATAGTTGATTTATGAATTTTAATCAAAATCATTGGAGCGAATTTTGAGAAAATCACAAAAAACTGAAAAAGTACATCAGTAAAGTGTACTTCAGACGATCTCCACGAAAAATGTCACAGATATACTTTTTAAAGAGCATCTAAAAAATATTAATTTATGAATTTTAATCAAAATCGTTGGAGCAAATTTTGAGAAAATCAAAAAAACTTAAAAAAGTACATCAGTAAAGTACTAGTTCTTTTTAGCCGATTTTGCTCAAAAGCTTATTTTCCCCCCTGGGGGAAGGGGTGTCTAAGTCAAATATAAAATTTTCACAATCTTTGGTAAGAAATAATGTTTTTTTATTTATAAAAAAGAATGTTATAAAAATTTTTTGTGTAAAGCAATTTTAAATTCAATAAATGTTTGTTGACTACAGGTCCCGAAGAAGGACGCGACTGGCGTCCAAAACGTCGACCAAAAAAAAAATTAAAATAGTTTTTTTTATTCTCCCTGGCTGCAGATCTACCTTCCTTAAGATTATAATAACATATATAACAAACATTTTACACTTTTATAAAATTTCAACCTTCTAGCTCTTTTAGTTCCTGAGATATTTTGTTCACAGACACACAGACAGACAGACATACACGCAGACAGGCCAATTTGCGGGACCCACTTTTTTGGACTAGGGGACCTCAAAACGTGTATATCCATCAAAATACTCGCGATCGAATTTTTGACATGTTCGCAATACTTTCTCTCCATATATTTCATATATAGGGTAAGAAAAAGTAAAAATTTAAAAATATTACACTAAACAATTATATTCATTTTTAAACAAATCACTCTTCTTGAATAGATTTTCATTTCAACAATTTTATATCTCAATTTAGTGAACGGGGAAAAAAAATTTTAATTTGATTAACATAATTTTAATCTCTCTCTCGCTCGTTCCCTCTCCCACTCATTAACTAAATCTAATTTCATCATCAGTATCATCACTACATGTGCATGAAATATAGAACAAATCATTTGCCCTAACTACAGCAGACATAAATGGACAGGAAACAGACAGGCTACAGTGACTCTGACTGTATTCCCCCTACATCATCATCACATTGCGCATTTGATTATCGTTATTTTATTAAAGGGAAAGAGAGAGAGAGAGAGAGGGAGAGAGAAAAGAGATAAAAATTTCCTATAATTTTACAAATGTTCTCAGTGACAATTATTTAATTCAATGTTTTAATCTTTTTGCTCAATTCGTACTGTTGCTTGTTATTGTTATTATTATTCAAATTTATTATTAAACTTAGATTTTTAAGAGAATGTGATGATTAATCAAAATGACAGTCTCAACAGAATTTCCACCACTATTCTATTTGTTAGCCCGGGGAGAGCTTATTTGATTTTATAAATAATGTCAAAAAATCTGGTGACTCTGTATATAATTTCTGCCGATATATTAAAATTTAAGACAACAGATACAATTTATAAACATGGGAAAATATTTATATTTGGTTACCATGGCAACCATTTCTCCTATTTTCCTATTAACAAAGTACAAGAATAAGTGTGCTTCAAACAATTTTGAGAGCAAAATGAGAAAATATATTTTAAAAGCATCTAAAAAATAATTGATTTTTGAATTTTAATCAAAATTGTTAAAGCGAATTTTGAGAAAATCGAAAAAAAAAAAAAAAAAACTAAAAAAGTACAGAGTAAATAATTAGTACTTTTTGGCCGATTTTGTTTAAAAGCTTATTTTCACGTTCCAGGGAGGTATCTAACTTGAATAAAAAATATCATCCTCATAGCTCAATTCCTCCATGCTTAAAATTGAACACAGACACACAAACAGACCATGTCGCGAAAACCACTTTTTTGAATTCAGGGGACTTCAAACCCTGTATATCCATCAAAATCTTGATATCGAGAATTTTTGACATGAATCCAATACTTTCTCTCTCATATATATTAAAATATATAGAGGTAAGAGAAAGTAAAAGGGTGGCAACCACTGCTGTATGGGGATTAAAAAAAGAAAAACGATAAGAGCCTCCAACATTCATTTTACAAAAAAACTTGTCATTAGAAATATCGAGGATAGTTTGTTCATATTTGAAAAATAATCATTAAATTATAATCTGCGAATCATAAAAATTTTATCCTCACTATAAAACTGTACATACGTCACTGCTACAAAGTGAATTTTGCATGCGCACGGCTTATAAGGGTCAACAAAAGAGAGAAATGGTATGCCGAGCAATATTACAATATTATTAAAAGATGATAGATAATTGAATAGAAAGCCCAGATCAATTATAGGCCACCCCACTGAGAGAAATAAATAATATTTCATCTTAAAAATATGGTGTGAGGAGTCCTCCCTCCCACCTCCCTCGCGCTTACCAAGGAACAGAGCAAAATTTTAGATAAAAAAAAAAACCCACCCGCCTTTGGGACTTAGTTACGCCACTGGTTTGCCCGTAAATATATACAGTATATATACATCTTAAAATATAATTAAACCTGGCTGTGGCCCTCGAGGCTTGGTGTAGAGGTTAGCGTGCTAACCTCGTATACCAAAAGTCGCGGGTTCGGACCCCAGGCAGTCCGATGATTTTATTTAAGCCGATTGGATACCAAATGGCTTAAATAAGAATGCCTGGACCCTAAATAATATATATTCATAACGGTTATCGTAAATGTCTTATATGGCCTGAGTTGCCGAAAAGACAGTGTGAATGTGTGTGTGAGTGTGAGTGAGAAAAAAGTGTGAATGTTTAAAAAAAAAAAAAAAAAAAACCTGGCTGTGTCCCGGGAAGGCATCCGTCCTTTTCTAATTGAATATCTACAGCCATCAAACTCAACAAATCTATAATTAAAAATATCACCCTACCTTTGAATATTCTGGATGAGTCAGCCTCTTTAACTTCTCCTTGATGATCATCCTGGATTCGAGATTAGTGCTAAAAAAAAAAATAGTTGCCATAAATAAATAATAAATTAATAAAAGAAAAATCAATTAGATCTTATACTCACAGAATTTATTTTTTATAAATAAAAAATCTTTTGACAACTAGAAATAGTTTCTTCTATGCACTTTAAACACTAATGAAGTTAGACAACCAATAAGGTTGCTAATTAACTATCTTAATTAAAACCGCTAAATTCAAAAAAAGTAATATGATAAAAAAAATAAATAAAAAATGAATATAAAAAGATAATATTAATATCTTAACTAAATAAAACTTTTAAATTCCAGCCTCGTATTATTAATTAATTATAAAATAAAAATTTAGATAATATATAGATTAGAGTTTAGAGTCTGATGATATTACCATGAATATAGAAATAAAATTGCATATTCTGCAATTTAGAAAATGTACGAATAAATAAATCAAAAATATTTTTAATAATTTAGGTTATCTATTTATAAAATTTTCAAAAAGTGTTAATTGATTATAAAAAATAATTGGAATTTAATATGTGATTTGATTTAAGCGGTCAACGCTCGACTGCATGTGCTTGATTAGTTGACCGCAGCGCCCTCAGGTCATCGAAATACAGTATCTTTTTTCATAGTGGAGTGAGTTAGCAAATTACGCGCTTGCAAAATAAAATATTTATTATTTTAAGTGTTTAAGATTGGTGTATTATATTTTTGAAATATTCAAGAAACTTCTGAAAATTCAGTCTTGTCCATTTCAAGGTAAATAAAATAAATTATTTTTATCTCTTTTATAAAATTATTTGAATTTAATATCTTTTTTGATTTGGGTGGTCATCGGATGGGTCCACTCGGGGCATCAAGCTATCCTTTCCCATTGTCATGGCGCTAATTTGCATAGTTTGCTCTTATTAATATAAAATGAATTATTTTAAGTAGACTATTTAAAACTTGTTAAAATACATTTGTGAAATATCAAGTGCCTGCTGAGAAATGTGTTGTGAATATTCATTCAAGGTAAAAAAAAAAATACATATTATAAAATAATAATTTAATATCTAATTTGATTTGGGTAGTCATCACTTGATTGACAATAGCGCCCTCCTCATTGTCGTTTCGTTGAGTAGATTGCTTCTCGTTGTTATATTTACATATGAAATTAATTATTTTAAGTATTTATAATTTGTGTTTCCTTTAATAAATACGTTTGTGAAATATTCAAGAAACTCGTGAGATAGCTGTCTTGTCTTTACATTGAAGGTAAATTTTTTTTTTATTAAAAAAAACTCACTTTTTTTCATTCACACACACACACATACACATAGCCCTTTCGGCAACTTATACGACTTTAAGCCATTTGGTGAGATCGAAAGATTTTTTTTATTTATAAATTAATTTTATAATTCCAAAGTATTGGATTTTAAAAATAAAAAGAAATCAATTTTTCTAATTATCTTAATTAATAAAAATAAAACTCAATATTTTCAGTTTTCATATATTTATCTCCGATGACGTAATAAATGATTTATAGAGTTCATTAGCCATTAATGTTTTCTCAGAAATGGGCTTCCAACACTTTCATTCTTAGAAAAATTATAAATAAAAATGAAATGAAATAATATGTAATATATTTATTTATTTACCTCTAGCTCTAAGAAAAGGGGTAGAGGGGGGAAGGTGGATATAACTTAAAGCCCATGCCTTTCGGTCGTTAGATTAATTTGTTACCATAGCACCATTCGAGAAAGTAAAAATTGGCTATCTGTTTTTAAAGAGATATGATTTTTACTTTCTCTTTAATTTAAAATGATTTTTTTTTTATTCCCCATTTAAAATTATTTTCTAATAATTTATATTCTTTCTAATTGAATAATTTGGATTTTTGCCAATTATATATATTACTAGAGGATTCCGTCCCCACCCCACCTCTCCCCCCACTCTCCGAGGCTCTAGCCGAAGGTCGCACCTCATTGGCTATCAAATCTCATAGAGCAGCTTCAATTCGAGTCTACATGCTAAGTCAATTAGAAAAGTATCCCTTATATTCCAATGCAAAGTCAAAGAGGCTTCAGTTGTGTGGGGGCAGTGATAAGTGAAGCACCTTCTGTGTTAATCGTGTTCAATCGTCTCATTTGCTCGATGGCGTCGCTTGGAGCGGACGTGCCTCACGCGGGCTCCAGCAAAAAATTCGCGTTTCTTCTAAACTTTACGGACATTTGAGGTAAATTTCATCTCTCCACGTTCATTAATACTTGGTTTATTATTTTAAATATTAGAAATATAAATGGCTTCACAAAAAATTATTATTTATATACTGTATTATATATAAACGTAGTTGTGATTTTATAAAAATGTATTCACAGAAGCTAGTGTGGGAATAAAACAAAATATTTTTATATATGGAGGTGGTCCGAAGTTTGTTTCTAGGCGATATATGCATTTATTATTTTAATTTAATAAAATAATTATATAAAATATTTAGACAAATAAATTGAATCTCTCTGCTTGACTCTTGCAAGGGCCAGTATGCAAGTCAGGACAAGTTTGTTGGATGTGTTAATAGGTAGGCCTTCCTAGCTTAGCATATGGATTATACATGTGTAAAGGCTAATTCATCAAAGAATAGGAATTTTCATGCTGTTTATATCTAAATCTTTTTTTCATTCATTTGGTTGACTTGTTTATCGTATTTTTTCATTTAAACTTAACTAGCTGCCTCGCCCGCTTTCGGTGGGCACCTATTCAGGCAAATTTCGACCTCCTGGGTACCCTTAGTTATATATTTACTTCCATTTTTTAAATAGAGATAATCAATTCATTTATATGCAGTGGTGGATGATATCCAAATCCAAGGAACTCTAGATTAATTTTTTTTATAAGATCTAAATAAAATTCAAAATATATAAAATTAATGAAAACTGACTAGCTGCGTTGCCCGCTTTCGGTGGGCTTCTCTCAATGATATTTAGTTTTTCAAATAGGAACCTCACATACAATACCTAATAAGGGGCCGCGTGTGGCGGCCTCTTTCTTAATCAGTGCCTCAACTTCACTTTTTACTTTCTCGTATAAATATGCAACATTTAATGCCAATCTATATATACTAGTCGCGTCGCCCGCTTTGGCATTTAGACAGGGGGACTTCGTGCCCCTGGACCCCCCACCAGCTGGTTTCGGTCCCGCCTGTGGCGGACTCTCGCCTTTCCTTAATTATGAGAAGCCGAGCCACCCACCTTGGACGGGTTTCGGGTCTTGACCTGGGGCTTCGCCCCCTGGACCCCCTTAGCTGGCTCGAACCCGCCTGCGCCTGACCCTCGCTTTTTCTTCATTATAAAAATTATTATTACTACTATTCCAATTCAGTGCCTGCTTTAAGATTTTTTTACATTCATTTTTAACTCAAAAAGTTAGAGGAATTTCGAAACCCGATTATTTTTCCTGGACTCTCTATATTGTCTTTTATAAGACTGAGAAAGAAAATTTCGATTTAAAATTCCAACAGGAAGTTGGTTAAACACAGCGTGACAGACGGACAATCCGCTATTATTATCTATATATAATAATTGCGGAGTGTCCGTCTGTCTGTCACGCTCTGTTTGACCAACTTCCCGTTGGAATTTCGAAACAAAATTTTGCATTCTTATAGAGGACGTTATGGGGAGTCCAGGAAAAATAATCGGGTCGCGAAATTCCTCTAACTTTTTGAGTTATTAATTCCTAAAGTTACGATTTCTCCCATAGGAAATGTATAGAGAAAAATTAAAGTATTCTTTGCATTCTTTGCATGTATGTATTCTATGAATGTAAACAAATCAAGCAAGCACTGAATTGGAATATAGTAATGATAATTTTTTTTTCATAATTAAGAAAAGGCAAGGGTCCGCCGCAGGCGGCCCGAGCCAGCTGGAAGGGGAACCAGAAGGCGAAGCCCCCCTCTCTAGGCGCCAAGCCGGCGCAAGGGTGGCTACACGGCTTCTCATAATTAAGAAAAGGCGAGGGGGGTCCAGGAGGGCGAAGCCCCCTGACTAGACGCGAAACCCGCCGAAGGCGATTTATAAAAATTTAATTGCTCAAGACATGAAGCTAGCTCTGATTCATAGAACAAGAGGCGAGACTTCTATTTCTGTGTTACGCCCTCCCAAAAATTTTTATTGCTTTTTAACACTTTATCGAATTAAATATTTTAATATCCCCTTGACTTAATAGTAAACAGAGAGCGGATTTTTAGTCTCTTAAATATAAAACAAATCCGTTATAATTAATTGCTTGTTTTATACTGTATTTATAAGCCCAAACGTTTAAGTCCATCAAATGGATAGAGCTGGATCAAGGGCGGATCCAGAGGTGTTTCTCGGGGAGGGGGGGGTAATCTGGTGTGACTGGTCGCACAGCACACAATTTTTTTCTTAATTTCGGTAATTTAGAGGCGCATTCTGTATTTGTTTGCCAGAATATAAATACAAATCAAATTTTTAAGTATTAATTTTTAAAATTTTACATTCAAAATACATTTTTTTCAAATCTCAGGGGGGTAATTACCCCCCTTTACCCCCCCCCCTTGTATCCGCCCTTGATCTGGATCGAACTTGATGATACTTTATAACTTAGAAGTGAACTTGTTTTTCCTAATTCTTTGGATATCGTTTGATAAGAGAGAGAGATTCTAATAGATGTTCTTTTTTTCAGATGCGTGCTTCTCCAGTGCATTTGGAATTTTTTAACGAAATTCAAGGACTGCAAAAAGCTTCGCTGCCCCGAAGAGTAAGTACAATATTTCATAGCCTAGTAAGACATACACCCTCTCCACCCCTTTACACTTACGCACAAATGCATCTAAATATTATAAAAATATGGTGTGACTAGTAGCACTAGTACCTTCAATAATTGAGAGTTTTGTTACTTAATTCTTATACGAATTGAAACTTAAGCTTACTCCTTGTTTAATACTTTCTATATTTATCTAAAAATAGGCTTTCTTCCCCAATTAATTAAAAGATTTATTATTTACATTTTTTTATTTTGCTCATTTAGCATACGAGTTCATTAAAAGTTCATTAAAAAATCTGGTGTGACTGGCGCACAGCACACAACTTTCTCTTACCTTCGGTAATCGAAAGTTGTGTTCTGTGCTTGTCACACCAGATTTTTTGTGTCGACATGTATTTAGTTTCCGACCATAGGGTACGATTGAATTCAAGATGTAAAATTTATAAGTATGGGAAAATATTTATATTTTGTTTCCATGGCAACCATTTCTCCTATCTTTTCTATGGAGTACAAGAGTAAAGTGGTCTTCTGAAGATTTCAATCACAAAATGAGAATATACATTTTATAAAGAATCTAAAAAATAATTGATTTTTGAATTTAAAAAAAAATCGTTGGAGCAAATTTTGAGAAAATCGAAAAAAACTGAAAAAGTGCATCAGTAAAGTACTAGTACTCTTTGGTCGATTTTGTTCAAAAGCTTCGTGTCACGTCCCATGGGGGTGCCTAACTTAAATATAAAATTTCAACTTCCTAGCTCTTTTTGTTCTTGAGATATTTTGTTCACAGACAGACACACAGACACAAGACAGACAGACCATGTTGCGAAAACCACTTTTTTAGATTCAGGGGACCTCAAAACGTGTATATCCATCAAAATCTCAACATCGAATTTTTGACATGAAACCAATACTTTCTCTCTCTATATATATTAACATATATATAGAGGTAAGAGAAAGTAAAAACCAATACACACATCTACATATAGGTCCAAATGTCTTTACACATACGCATATTGAGAGTTGTTTTCTAAATATCAACAAATAAAATTTTTTAATTTCATATAAATTACTTTAAATAATCCAAATTCTCTTCATATCTTTTGATAGAGAGTGAGATTGTTTCTAAAAGATGTTCTCTTTTGCAGATTTGTGTGTGTGTGTTAGTGTTAGTGCCAGTGCAAGTGGACTTCGAAGCTGAGTAGCTGAGCGCAACGACTGCATGCAGCTTCGGGTGACCTTCAATGAACTCCGAGACGGTATCAAAGGTAATAATTGCATGGTGCAAGAATTTTGAAGGGCATAGATTAGATTAGCTTTTTTAGGATGTTGTTTTTTTTTCAGCTGACCCCAAATAGAATTAGCTCTTTTTTACAATCAATCACTAATAAATTTTTTTTTAACAAATAATTTTAATCGTTAAATTATAAATAAAATAATTTTCACTTTTAATAATTTGCATTTTAAAATTTTCATTTCTAATTTCTTAATTAAATTCGAATTTCATTAAAAAAGTTTTCAAAAATTTGATATAAATTTTTATAAAAATTTTTTACTAAAAATTTAACTTAATTTTTTTTAAATTTTAATAAAAATTAGATTAGACTTCCTCCTCAGCTGCATCGGGGGAGAGAATGCCTCTCTCTCCTGCAACGAGGGACATCATCAACTTGGTACCTAGAACTTAAGGTGTGATTTATATTGGAATACAAATTTATATGATTTACTTTCGATCTTAATTTGAAAATTTATTTTCACACCTTAAATTGTAGTTTAATAGTTTAAATATAGAGGGAGGGAGGGATGCACCATGCCAACGAGAGGGATTTTATTATTTTTGAACTTGCAGCTACTTCTCATGAAGCTAACAGTGGAGAAATCAACGAGAATATTCTTCAATTTATGCCTCTGTTGGAGATTCGTCGTTGTTATTAGCTTCAGGTGCATCTCTAATCTTTAGCTAGTTGGTTTTGTTAGGGGTCCTTGGTTGTATTTGTATTTAGGATCCACCAGAGAGGTGAAATGAATTATATTCTCGTTGATTTGTTTCATTAACGGTTCATAAGGAGATGCGGTCAGATCTGATAGAAAGATTGAGGCCCAGGTTCTCAAGTGTCCTTGTGTTTGCGAAAAGACGTCTTTATAAGACGCAAAGGGGGTCTGATATGTTTTTGGATCTTTGAGGTTGGGTTTGAGGTGGCTCTATGGGTAAACGAGAGTCAGGGAGGGATGTCGTTTTTCCAGGGATAGCCTGGATGTAAATAACGCATACCCTTAAGGCCAGGGACAGGCCCGAGGGCCCCGCCGATCTGATGGTGGGGACCGGGTATATACAATTCGTTCGCATTTCTAATTAGGCTAGGTAGGATCTCTTTCAAAGCCCCCTGGTCTCTCGTTTACTCGTAATCCAAAAAATCACGTTCATTCTCACTGATATGATTTCTTCAGACCCCCGACTTACGGTTTTTCGAATTAAAAATCACAATTCTTTTTCAAAATTTCTCATATTCTTTTATTATTTTTGCTTGAATTATTTCCAAATTTTCTTTTATTTTAAAGAAAACAAAAGTCTTCAAGATTAATTTTTAATGCAAAAGTAAGTAAATTTTCATTAAGAGATATAATCAAAATAGGTATAGAAACTAATTTTTTCTTTTTTTTTAGGAAAATTAATTTTGGTGAGGATTGGTGGGCTATGAGGGGAGGAGGAGGCCCAAAAAAGACAATCTCACGGATTTTCGGATCATAAGTAAGTTTCATATACAATAGTTATTGATATTAAAATAAAATGAGCTAAACTAATTCAAATTTTATATTTTTCAGATGACTTCTTGACGTTATTTTTTTCATTTTGGTTTGTTGTGGATTAACATAAACTTATTTAATAATACAAATGAAGGAAACATTTTGGCTTAAGAGTATATGGTATCTACTCATCGAATTTTGTTGTTTTGGAGCTTTAAATATACTCAGTAAGTAAATATGATACAAATTAAAGTGAAATTTGCCCTTTTAGAGTTAGCCTGAACGCACACCAATTGAGAAAAATCTGGTGTGACTGTCGCACAGCACACAACTTTCTCTTACCTTCCGTAATCGAAAGTTGTGTCCTGTCCTTGTCACACCAGATTTTTCGTGTCGAGATATATATAGTTTCCGCCGATATATTCAAGATGTAAAATTTATAAACTAAAAAAACTTTCAATTTTGTGGACAATCTTTGGAAAGAATATGATAAAATCACCTTCCCTGGACTATACTTAGATACTCGAGGGGCGCCAAAGGATTAGGGCTGTTAAGATTATAAATCAAATTTCTATTTGGACAAAATTTTATTTTTACTTTCTCTTATTTTATATTTCGGGCAAAATTTAACACTTCTTCGTTCGGTTAAATTAGGAAATGATAGTGGTGAGGGGGATCAATCTCCCTGGGCGCAAATAATATTCTTGCTTTAGGTAATTTCACTTAAATATAAATGATAGGCCTATATTGAATTTGGGAGAGTGATCACACTTAATGAATTTTTTTGTTCCATTTTTGTACACACATTTTTTTTCATTTTATGCGAAGAATAAAAAGAATTGTACGTGAAGCACATTCTTTTTAAGAAATGAAGACTAAGAAGATCTTTATGATGAAATAGAATTAGAAGAGGAAAAAATGAAGATGATAAATCCAATGAAAATACAAGTTTCTTTATTTTCATTCACATTTCAAGAAACCTCAATCAAATACAGTGCCTTCTCCATATTTATTGTCAATACTTTTTCTATTTTTATGTAAAAATTATGTTTAAGTTTACTATTCAAGATTTTTTTGTAAAATTTATATATCCTAAAAAAGTAAAAGTTTTCCCCCTCACTTTCCAACACCCTTAAAACGCCAACTCGAATTCATAATTAATTCAAGACAGTAATTAATTTTGAATACGAGTTTTATTTAATTGTTGGAGATTTTTATGTTTAAGAAAGTAATAATAGAGAGGCGGGGCCTGAAAAGATATCACCCAGAATCTTCACACTGCTGGTGTATGGATCTAAGTAAAAAGTAATTATTTTTATTATTAATTTACAAATTTATCAATGTTTTTATGTTTTAATTTGAAGATTTTATTTTCCTTGCATATTTACTCTCATTTATTGAGATATTAATCGGTTGAAATATTCACCAATTTTTTTAACTTTGCGTTTTGTCCTATTATAAAAACAAATTTTTGTTCCATCCGTCCTGAATTGTTACTGTCCTTAAGTATTTTTAAAAGTACAGTGAGGGACAATATTAAGTCCCACTCATGCGGTTTCATCTTGTGATTATTTCATTGTTTTTCTAATAGAAAATTAAAATCTTTATTGGAAATTTTCTAGATTTGAACTATGAAAGTTTCCATTAAAAAATATGTAATATTTTTTTAAAAACAATGAAATAATCACATGTAGAAAACGCATGGATGGGTATTGTCCCTCACTGTACAGGTTATATTCAAATAAAACATTTTAAAATGATTTGAAAAATTGTTCTAAAACTTTGTAGATTAAGTGATTTCTGAAACGAAAACCTAAACCTTTTTCTAATATACTAAATAGTATTGTTGATATATTTATCCCGCACCCATTAGCGGATCTGGGAGGACAAAATATTATGATATCAATTAACCAAAGGTTCTTTATTAATGCAGATTTCAATCCGGAACTATATAATAAAACATTTTTACCCCCTCTCCTTTAATGCGCCACTACCTTTCCCCCTAGCCAACACCAAAAATTTTGGTCTTCCCCTAACCACATCCTATTTTATTTAGAGAGACAATTCTGACAGGAATTTTGCAATTTGCTTAAATACAGTATTTATTTGAATTTTTATCTTATTTATTAATAATATTTAATTTTCATATAAAATTTTAATTTTATTTGACATTTCTTTATGATAATGAAGTGAGATGATTTTTAAATACAAGTACCGATGACACCCGGGGGGCGTTCCACACGCTTAGGGTCACCAATCCCGAACTTTCCCCGCGCTTAGCACCACTTAACCGCAAAGATTGTGGTTTCTGTTGCTAGGGCTCTCGGCATTTTAATTTAATTAACTACCAATAAATTGAAATAAATAGAGACGAGGTCTAAATGGCCTCCGATGCCGAATAACTTGCTAAAACAAATCTGATCCTGGATGTAGGCAACACAATTAACTCTACTGATTCACAATCATCTATCTCCTTGCAGCTAAAAATTACTATTTACTTTTTTATATTAAAGAGAATCACTTAATTTAAAGTGCTCTTTTCTTTAATTATTTATTTTGATAAATATTTAATCAAATCAAATAATAGAATGCTGTTTTAATTAAACCATTATGGACAAGGGTGAAGCAATCTTTTTTCATGGGTTTTGTTGATGTTTTTAATTAAAGTGACTATGTATTGTAATTTTATTATGTTAAAAATATTGCCTCTGTTATTAATTAAAATCACTTTGTTTTCCCCCAAATTGAACTACGATCCATATGTTAGAAATAGGATGATTGCGGTCAGTTTTTAGTACGAGATCAATAATATATCATTTTTATGAATAATATATTTAAAAAATATATAGGCTATAATCTTTTTTTTCTCTTAGGAAAAGAGAAAGAAAATGAATTATGAAGTCATAGAGAGAGAGTTATATATTAAAGAAATTCAATTTCCTTGGGAGATTTCTTTATCGTTCGTTCATTCATTGCATAAACGCTTGATTTTTTTTTTTTTGAATATTTATACATAAAATGACATTACTAAGATAACCAAAAGGGAAATTAAATAGGAAAGAAAAAAAAGGATTTTTTTTTAATAATATAAACTTTGTTTTAACTATGTACAAAAATTTAATTAAAATTTTTTTTACCTGACCAAGTTCTCTCTTTTTTTCTCCGGTTAATATTATTTTTGGAGTTAGTTTTAAAAATAACTTAGAAAAAAAAATGCTTTGTGGTTTTTTTTTAATAGGTCTTAAAAAAAGATATACCAATAAATCGATTTTGTTGTTAAAATAAAGTCATGTTTGAAAACTAATTAGATACGTAAAGTTCATGACATAGGCCGCCGAGAGCCTTTCCAAACTCCTTTGATTATTGAATTATACTTATACCCGTTGTTACTGCCAATAAATTAAAATCTGTCTGGTCCTTTAGAGCAAGGGTTCTCAATTGAATCTCCCATGAGATCTCAGACAATCAGATGAAAATTTATGAAAAAAAAAATTAGGATCTCGTGGAGGCCATGAAAATACAATTAATGCCAAATTAAATTAAATTAAATTAATTTTCGAGAGATTTGAAATTTCATGGCAAAAAAGTTATTTTGATTTAACTTAAATATTCAAAAAAAATGGGGTATTTGGGCTGGCTATCTTCCAGAAATCTAAAACGCCCAAATTTATATGTCCTTGTCAGATTAAGGGCCATTTGCTTCACTTCTAGTTACCTAGCAAACTTATCCGACTAAGAGGTGGTTCACATATTACGTAAATTGTTGGGGGGGGAGGGGTCTTGACAAAACGATACTAATTGTGACATGGGGGCATGGGCGTAGCCAGACATCTTGTTAGGGGGAGGCAACCCCTCCTTAGAGCGAGAGGGGGGGGATTTGCAATTAATATATACGTCGATTATTAATTATTTATTTAAATAAAAAAAAATTAAATTGATGTAGTGGATTGGGGCGTTAAAAAAAAAATTCTCAATGGGAAAAATATATATTTGTTTTTTTTTTTAAATTTTTAGGACAAGCCAGAGGGGGGCAATGGCCCCCCTGCCTCCCCCTGGCTACGCCCATGATGGGGTCCAGGGGTGTCTCTAAGTGTGACATAACAATTCAAAGTTCAATTTATAAAATTTTTTGAAAAAAAAAAGTCTAAAATTTTCCGCCCTGCGGGAATTTTTTTTTCCCTTCCGTTAAAATCATTTTAACATTTTTTTTGGGGAAACGAAATTTTTCCGCCCTGTGCTTAATTTTTTTTCCCCGCGATTTTTGGGAAGACGAAATTTTTGCCGCCTTGCGGGAAGTCCCCCCCCCCTTCAAAATCATTGTATATTTTTTTTCTATTTTTATTAATATCTCAAATACTTCGTTTTATCAATTGAATATCCGCTGCCCCTGAAATTTGTTGCCGCTCTAGGCTGCAGCCTTTTCAGCCTATTTAGAAATAAAGCCCTGGGGTTTGTTTGTATGTGACTAACTGTGACATGGAGGTGGGACTAGAAAATCGTCAAAACAGGCGTTACCTAATATGTGGACGACCCCTAGTAGTAAATCGATATAGTAAACAAGAACACTCTTAACCCTTTAATTTACTTTTTTTTGGGAAAAAAGAAAATTAAAATAAATATTAAAAATTAAAATAATTAATTAAAGCTAATTAATTTTTTATCAAAAAAAAAAATTCCTTTTGGAATGGTGATCCCTAACAATCAGCGTGTAGAACGTCCCCTAGTACCCATCGATATTATTGTATTTAAACTATTTAAATAAATTAATAACTCCTAAATGGCCTCTGTAGCCGAAGAGTTAAAAAAAAAAAAAAAATTCTAAAAAAAAATAAAATAAACAAAGCTTGTGTTACTAATTTCATCCCTTAGTTAGCTAGTTAACAACGATCTTATTTAATTATATTAATTAACTAGAGGTAAAAAGACTCGAAAGTCATAATCAACTAGATTATCCGAGGGATAGCTAGTTAATTAGAAATGAAGCAACTCTAAATCTTTTTGAACACAAAACGATAGATATATTGTAATATTTTTTAATTATTGATAAACGAATGAATGAATCTCTTCTGAGGGCTTACACTCCTTTTATAATCTAATCCCTTTCGAGAGAGATTACGATAAAAGAGAGACGTCGAATATGAATTGTTTTTATGTCTCTTTATGGCAGCGCCGGCGCCATATCTATTATATACTCTTTTCTTCCCTTCATCCCTATAGAAGTCTTTTTAACATTCTCTCCTTTTTTAACACATTGAAAATTTTATATTAAAGTCAATTTAACGAAGATTATATTCATGTCTCGGCAGAAAAGCGATTTAAAATATAGCATAACAATGAAAAAACCAATGAAGTAAAATCAAAGGGAAAAAAGAAAAAAAAAGGAGATAATCTTGAATGGAGTGGCCGAGAAACCTCTTCAAAATTTGTCATCACATCTCTTCATCAGTCCCTTGAGCAAAACCAATTTTGATTCATAATGCATTTGGAAAAAAGAAAAAAAATTTAAACAGTCCTTTTGTTATTTATTTAAAAAAAAAATACCTTTTCGGCTACAGAGGCCATTTAGGGGTTTTTATTTATTAATATATTTTTCAAAATACATATCATCGATGTCTACCGGGAGATGTTCCACACGTTGATTACTCGGGGTCACCAATCCCGAGCTTTCGCCGCGTTTGGTCCAGGCATTCTTATTTAAGCCATGTGGTATCCAAATGGCTTAAATAAAATCATCGGACTGCCTAAGATCCGAACCTGCGATCCTTGGTATAGAAGGCCAGCACGCTAGCCACTACAACAAGCCCGAGGGCATGTTATACACTTGATACTTGAGGCAACAACATTCATTATATATTGATATGCTATTTTATATCGTTGATATCAAAGTAGGCCAGATCCGATAAAGATAGAACATTTATTTCTAATAGAAGAGAATAACTAATTCGTATGACTCATTTTTGAGAGAAATTAAAAATATTTCATTACTCTCATCACTGCACTGAGGAGGATATAGGCAAGGCCGAAGATAGAAGAGGGCAATAATTTCTTTCCCTCTGAAACAAATATTTCTATATACATATATAAACATTTTTTTAAAGGAAATCGGCGGGGGGGGATGAGCCTATATTAATATAGAGACCCGATGCCCGGCAAGACTCTCGACGGCTTTGTATATAGGACGCGTCGCATCAGGGCGCTTCCGTATAATGGCGGCATAAATTACGCAAAACAAAATTTTCGAAAAAATTTCGTTTCTTTAAAAAAAAAAATTTTCGCAGAAAAATTTTTGAATTCACGCCCCCCCCCCTCCCCCGAAAAAATTTCTATATACGCCCCTGGTTGTAAGGCGTCAATTACTGTTCTACATTGGGGCGCCCAAATCCTAGAGCCGGCCCTGCTTGGAGACAACCCGCTCACGAAATATTTCCAATAAAATTTACTATAAATCCTATAGTATCAGTATAAACAAAGTTTTTCTAAAACTATTATTTTTAACATTCCTCTCATATGAGTAAAATCTTCAAATTAAAAATAATTACATCTAAAATAATTAATAAGAAATTATAATGTATATATCATGTACCCCTCAAAAAATATTTTTCTTGGAAATTAAATGTTATTTTTAATATAAAATTTTAAAAATTAATACTTAAAAATTTGATTTGTATGTATATTCTGGTACATAATCAGTGGCGTCATTTGGGGGAGGGGGGCATTTGCCCCCCCCCCCAAGGGCTCTGATTTTTATAAAATTTTATATTATTCTAAATAAAATGCTCCAAAATACATCTACCAGTATACAAACTGTACAAAATTAAACAATTAATTAAATTAAATATGTTTTGGCTAAATTTGAGTACCCATTTGTAAGTAAATTTTAAGAAAAAAAAATGTTTGCCCCCCAAGAAAAATTTGCCCCCCCCAAGAAAAAGTTGAAATGACGCCACTGTACATAATGCAAGTTTAAATAATCAAAATTAAGAAAAGGTTGTGTGCTGTGCGACCAGTCACATCTGATTACCCCCCGAAAACTCTGAATCCGCCCTTGCCCTAGGCCCTAACACAGTGGTAGAGTTCTTGCCTCTTGTGCTAGGGGTCAGGAGTACCTATCCCGTCTCACGCAACCAACGTTTATTTCAATTGAATTTTTTTTATTTAGATAAAATTTTTTTTTCATAATTAAATTTTTTTATTATTTATTCATTTTAACCTCTTAAAAAACCATGTTTTCAAAATGTTAACCATATAATTATAAGATAATTTTCTCATTAAAGTGATTAAATTATAATCAGTCGGCATCTTTCATTTGCAGATTCATCGAAATTCATTCACAACCAACCCCATTTGAGTCAAAAAAAAAAAAAAGAAATGAGCTGACATTGAAATAGATTCGGGCGCTAAACGACAGTGGAAGTAATGCACATGCGCAAACGTGAACGACGACGATGGACTCCCCCCACACTCGTACACACTCTAAGCTCAAAAAGAGAGGGGGAGGGAATTATCGATCAGCGCAAGACTCGCCTGTGTTCGCCTGGCTCGCAGGCATTCATTGGCCGCCGAGCGTGCCACTGTATCACCTCTTATAATATAGATACGATATATCTATATTCTTTGACTTCTCATTCTCGTTTGTGCAAACGAAACGGACGGACACCGAACCACGTGATTGCTCGGGTTGTGCCAGGACAAAGATTTGGACTCTGATTGCTGACCCTTCTTTCAAAACGGAATTGTCATCACTGATTGTTGAGGTAAGACTACACTATTTCATCACAATTATCTTGACATTACGTGAGGTGATATAAATGCAATATATTGGTATTATTTGATATTCATTTTTATGAAATAATGTCTTTTTAATTATTAAAAGTGAGGTTAGGTAATCTATTGACTTCAACAATATACAATGTCATTGTTTTATTTAAAATATATTTTATTTTTGGCATAAAATCAGAATTGTTTTTCAAATAAATCAATACAACTCATTTAGCTTTAACCTATAATATCTAAATTATTTATTCTATAAATATATAATTATATTCATAATATCAAGGAAATTGTGTCAAAAATAAAATAAATTTTTTCATCATTCAATTTTATCAATAAAAAATATATTTGAATATTTTTTTTTTTTACTTTCCATTATAATTTTTCACATTTCTTTGTATAAAATTGTGTTTATTTTTCTAGATAAATAAAAGTAATTTTGATTTATACAAGAATTTTGGTCTTGATTAAAAAAAAATTTAATTATTTCAAACAATGGTAGCGTACTTTATATAGTTGATAGTTTCATACTAAATGCTGACTGAGGCATTTTACACTATACTACTAATAAATAACGAACAAATGTAGGCTATATTTATTTATTATAAAAAGTGTCAAGACTAAAAAAACATAAATCCAAAGATTACAAAGTTAAACTTTTTGCTACAGGACCGAAAAATTTAAATACTGACCAGATTGACATCATTCAAATAATTTTCATTATAAAAGAAATATTCGTCTCCTTTGACATTTTTTTTTTAGTTTATGACAAAAAAAAAAATCATTTAATCATTATCTATCTTTTTTTTTGCTGTAGATTGGGGTGCGATTTCCCCCTTGAAAGTTTTTTCATCCTCTTTCTTCTCACCCCAAGGGAGAAAAGAAAAATTTTTCTTCTTCTAGAGAAGTGTGTTCCCCCCCTCCTGATTTTCTTTCCCACAAAATGTGATTATATTAGAATATTCCCTACTAAAGGGGGCATTAGTTTATAAAATTGTTTGAGATGAATTTGAAATGTCAAAACTATATTAAAGTAGATTTGAATGAATGAATGAATGAAATACAAAAAGTTGCCTAAACATTCACAAAATAAAACCTGAGGATTTCTTCAAATCTTTTTTTTTAAGATTTATACCAAAATAATATTTTAAAAAATATTCGACTTTTCTAAATTAGGTAGGCTAATAAAAAATAAATTTTTTGAGCATATTTTGCTGAGTACATTTATTTTACATTTTTTACTGGCGGATCAAGTGTGCCCAGGCCCCCGGGTGTCGTCCCCAGAATCTCCAGCCTATTCGGGAGATTGGTGTTCTTTGCACCAAGTGATCTGACTTAACCACACTAGTCAAAACTCACCTTCCATACTTGTTAGCCTTTATAAATATCAGAGGGATAATCTCGAGGACTTGATCCACTAGCAAAATAAATCTACTCTCAAAGTATGTTTTTTTTTTTAAACACTCACACTTTTTCACACACCTGTCTTTTCGGCAACTCAGGCCATATAAGACTAAACGAATCCTATTATTAAAAAAAAAAAAAAAAAAAAGGGGGGGGGCCCCCCCAATTAATCCATTCATCTCCCCACCAACACCCACCCCCCCCCGGGGGAGCGGACCCCCCCCCCCCCCCCGAAGAAAAGACCACCCCCCCCCCCCCCCCCCCACGCCCGGACACCCAAAAATTTGTTATTTTTTTTTAACTTTATAATTCCAAAACGGGGCTTTTGTTAAAAATTAACTTTTGATTAAAAAAAAAGGCTCGAAAACCCCCAAAATTTAAAAAAAAAATTTTTTTTTTTTAAAAATTTTAAAAATTTTTATCTAATAGCCTAATTTTCTTTATTTTGGAGAATAGGAGAATATAATCAGGGGTGGTTGCCCTGAATATATTGACAATAATAACAGTTAATAAATCAAATAGTTTACCTAAAATAAATTTCATTAGTGCTAAATATTATAAAACAGGTTCTTAGCCCTTCTGGGAGGGTGGGGAAGGGTTTGACGATCTTGACGTTTATGTTTACATATACGTAGTTTCAAAATAATGGCGTATTCATGTGGTTATTATACTGGCTGTGAGTATTGAATATAGATGTTTGGGATAGAGTCAGCCAAGGGAAAAATAAAAAACAAACCTCTGTTGACGTTTCGAGCGCTAATCACGCTCTTCCTCAGGACAGTCAAAGTGTCGTAGTATTTACGATTATCATATGCCATCAATAAACTGAACTTTAAACACATTAATAATATGTTCGTTTATGATTTAAAGAATGATTTTAATATTAAATAAAGGTTGTACAAAATTGACACTTCGTCTGTCCCGAGGAAGAGCGTGATTGGCGCTCGAAACGTAATTTTTTCTTTTTTCTTTCCTTGGCTGACTCCATTCCATTCATCTACAATATTTTATTGTTTTTAATAGAATATGAAAATATTTTTATGAAAATTTGATATACAGTATAGCCTATATTTACAATTTCTTAATGAAGATGGTTGAAATCTTTATAAATTTGTTAAATTTTTTTTCGTATTGACCTACATATTTTTCCGGCCCTTTTATTCTTCTTTCTTCGACTTAATCTCGCGCTCCGGGGTCAGCAGTCATGGGTTTTTTGACCGAGAAGGAATAGGCCGGCTCGTCGCACAGTCTGACGCCTATTGAAAATATAGAAAGGAAGAGACTGACATGCAAAGAACATAAGTACTGCCAGTCCTAGCTAGGGCAGCTCGTGGTCCCTGAGCCTTTTCCGGCCCTTTTATAATTGACTGAATATTTAAAGTATCATAAAATCCGCATAACTATATCTGCTTCAATTAATAATCGTTTAATTAATTTCCATGAAACTGGATAGTAATTTATTCCACATTTTGATCATCATAGAGTATGTATTTATTCCCTTGGAGATATTAAAAAAAAATTTGAGAACTCAAAATTTAATCAATAATTTAATTATCCTAATCAAATCACTCTAAATATAACTAAAACGTGATTAAACCTATACAAGATAAATAATAACGCTTATATTTCCACAGTTATTATTTATTAAGCCGATTATAAAAGCTCTGCTATTTTATAACCACATTCATAAATTACACCTGCTGAAGTATCATCATCATTATTATTTAGTTATTTTAACTTTGTAATTTATAACTTTATTTGGCAAAGAATATTTACCATAAAATATAATTTTTCTTTATCCCTAAATAGGATACCGGTTACTATATTTTATAATGTATCACCTTGTTATAGATTCACATTCATCTTCATATTTAAATAACTTAAAAAAACTTTATCCTATTCTATTGTATTTTTTCCATTTAATTTTATCAAGGATTCGATGTCGAGATTTTGATAGATATACCCATGTTGGATCCTCTGAATCCAAAAAATAGGTTTTCAAACATTGTCTGTCTGTCTGGCTGTATCTGCCTGTCTATGAACAAAATATCTCAAGAATGAAAAGAGTTAGGAGGTTGAAATTTTATATTTAAGTTTAGTACCCCCATGGGACGTGACACGTAGCTTTTGAACAAAATCAGCCAAAAAGTACTAAAACTTTACTGATTCACTTTTTCAGTTTTTTTCGATTTTCTCAAAATTCGCTCCAACGATTTTGATTAAAATTCAAAAATCAATTATTTTTTAGATGCTTTTTAAAATGTATATTCTTATTTTGCTATTGAAATCTTTTGAAGCCCACTTTACTCTTGTACAGGAGAAATGGTTACCATGGTAACAAAATATAAATATTTTTCCATACTTATAAATTTTACATCTTTAATTCAAATGTACCCTACTGTCGGAAACTAAATATATCTCAACACAAAAAATCTGGTGTGACAAGGGCAGTACCGTACACAACTTTCTCTTGCCGAAGGGTAAGAGAAAGTTGGGTGCTGTGCGATTAGTCACACCAGATTTTTTATAGGGAAATAATTCTTCCCCAGGGGTTAATTAATTATAATAGTGAGCGCCACAAATAAGCCCCCACCTGATAGCTAGAGCCTTAAGAATAGGGTGTATAGTGAAATAATTTTAATGACCGAAAAGGTAAAACGAAAATCTAGTATAGATGATTTTATTTTCCCTTTTCAAATTTAAAGTTATTTCACCATATACCATATACTTAAGGCTCTAACTATCAGGTGGGGACTTAATTGTGGCGCCCACTGTACAATAAATATAATATGACTTGAATATTAAAATCCCTGTTTATATATTCCATATCGGCTCCCCGCCAACAAACCAACACTGATTAAAGCCATTCTCAAGAGATGTAATAAATTTATCATTAGTAGTAGTGAGAAAAATATTATTCAATCGTTAATCCTACTAATCCTACCAATCACTACAAACCTTAATTTATTGCTCTGATTATGTCTCTCTATTAGTGAGTGGATTCGGTGGCCTAACCAACAGATTGAAGGCGAACAATATTTTAGGATTAGTTCAACATTGATATAGTGTTTTAATTACGAGGTAAATAGAAAAACAAGCAATAATAAGGCAATGGAAACTACTCAAATCTAGAAAAAAGTTTCTTTGATATTAATAACGTAGTATTTTTTACTAAACTAAATTTTTATATCCTTATTAGTTCATCTCCTAGAGGTATGACGGTTTCTCGAAATATTATACAATTTTTGATTCCTAAGGTATTTTCTAAAAATGGGGATATTTTTTTTTTTATTATAAAAGACTAGCCAGCTTTCGGTAATTGAAAGTTGGACCATGTTATGCATAAAGGAACCAAGCGCCATTATGATCGAAATTGAGATAAGATCTTTATCTTGTAGGGTAAAAGAAGATCTACCTCTTTATTTAAATCACTATTATTTTTTTTTTAAACACTCACACTTTTTTTCCCACTCACACTCACATTCACACAGTCTTTTCCGCAAATTAGGCCATTTAAGACTTTTAACAATACTCGAATGCAGGGGGGGGGCAACCAGGCACTTGCCCCCCCCCCTGGAAAATTAAAATGATACAAAAAATGTATAAAAACAAAAAAAATTACAAAAAAAACCTTTCTCAGTATACATCCACCTTGCCGCGGTGAGAAAGCTTTAAATACTAAGAGATGTATAACATCATTAATATCAAAGTACGTTTTTTTTAACTTATCTGGAAGTGACTTGCCCCCCCCCCTACAAAAAATCCTGCGGACGCCCATGCTCGAATGTTTAATATATCTATTTGGGGTCCAGGCTTTCTTATTTAACACAACATTATTACTCTGCCCACTTTGTTTGTATAGAACAAAAAAAAAGACATTGCCAATGGTTTTGTTTACAATTATGCAAATGAAATGCCACCCATCTCAGATTTAGATTAACAGCGCTTGGTTCCTTCGTGCATAACATCGTCCAGTTGTGTTCTGTGCTTGTCATAACTGTAGACATATGGACGAAGGAGCCATGCACCATTAATCTAAATCTGGGGCATTTGATTTGCACAATTGTAAACAAACCCCCCCCAATGGCAATGACTTTTTTTCTTGTTCTAAACAAAAAAGTGGACAGAATAATAATGTTGTGATTTAAATAAAAAAGTAGATCTTCTTTTTCCCTAAATGAGGTGGTCTTATCTTAATTTCGATCATAATGGCGCTTGGTTCCTTTATGCATAACGTGATCCATATATAGTTTCTGGCAGTATGGTAGTCAGTATTCAAGATGTAAAATTTCATAAAAATACGGATGGGGTCTAAATGGCTTCAGTTGCCGAAAAACACCTTAAAACCAATTTATAAACACGGGAAAATATTCATATTTTCTTAACATTGCAACTACAGTATTTCTACTCTTTTCTACAAAACTGTGCTTTAAGCAATTTTGAGGCAAAATCAAAATAAGAGCATTAGAAAGCACTCTTAGGCCGATTTTATTTTCGTGGCTCAGGTAGCTAACTTGAATATCAAATTGTGGCTCATTACCTTCAAGCTTTATTTTAAAAACATCCACTTTTTTGGGATCAAAATTTTGACATGTTTGAAATGAGTACAATACTTTCTCTCTATAGGCCTATATTAACAAATATGTGTAAGAGAAAGTAAAAACATCACATTATATTCTTAATATTCCGCAAAAGGGAAGCACTGGATGTGCTGAAGGATTAATTCTTCCTCATAGCATTCATCTTTTGAAAATAATTTATATATAGAGTTCTTTGATAGGTTTCTTTCAAAAAGCACGAGATGAAGTATTTAGATTAATAATCCACGACGATTTTTTTTTAAAGATATTCAATCCGACGTCTTTCAACTTTTTCCTTTATTTAAAGTTATAACAAACTTTATCATTTTTATTGAATTATGTCAAATTATGATTAATTGCTGCTATTGGTTGACAATGATATACCAGTACGTGTTTTTACAAGAAATTACGTCCTTTTTAGAATCCTTTGGCTATCTTTTAAGGGGGTTCAGGAGCGACGTCTAAGCGTACTTTAAAAAAAAACTAGACTATTATAAGGAATTTTTCAAAGCGGTTTTTTTTAAATGAATTAAATTCATAAGAGATTATTGGGACATCGAGCTTTAATTTTTTTAATGACTTCTTAAAAAATTATCGTAATTAATTTTTTTGTTATCAAGCAAATACAAAAAAAAACAATCAGTCCCAATAATCTTTAATTTTTTTTAAATTTAAAAATGAATTTATTGTTATTATTAATCACATATTAATTAAGAAATTTTTAAAATAAGCTTAGATGGTTTATTTAAAATTCAACTGTCAAATTAGTTCAGCATTGTTGCGATAGATGGCAGGCTAGTCTAACAGCCGATATAGAACTAGCCTATATCTGGCCTATATTTATATATTTTTATGCTTTTATAAAAGATACATAATATATAACAACATTTATAAAGTATTTATTGTTAAAAGATCAATGAAAATCCACCAAATGCATTAAATATTATTAGCTACCATTCTGACATCTCTTGGCAAATTTTTGAATTACTTAATTTTTGGGCATACTTTTTATGACCCACTACGCCATCTTATCGGGAAAAACATGCGTAACCTCTTCGCTCCCGTAACCCCTTAAATCCGACTGAAACCATTGAAATATTTTTTTCAATTTCGGTTAATTTTTCAAAGATATCCTAAACATTTTTGGTGTTTTTCAAGGTTTTAATCATTTCGAATACTCTATTTAAACATATTATAATAGATAAAAAAATAAAAATCTTTTTTTTTATTCTTATATATAAATGATTTAATGAAGATAACTGGGTATTTCTAATCCTTAATCACCTTTATCTCATGTTATTTGCTTATTTATTTATCATCATTTATAAATGTACATTTTTTTTTTTTTTGAAGAGATACATATCATTGAATTCCAAACTATGTAAAATTAGAAAAAGATTTCATTTATTCTTAGAATTTGATCAAGATATATAGATTGTGTTCTTTGATTTCTCTCCGATTTGTAATGTAGATACTATAGACAAGATAAATTATTTATTTAAATAATGTCAAAAATGGAAAGTAATTAGTGTGTAAAGTTAATTTAAAGTCAAATATGTCAATCGTTAGTTGTATTGTTACTATTCAAAATATAATGTAGATTTAGAAGAACAATTATCCTTTTAACTTTCTTTTACATATATATAGAAAGTATTGGATTCATATCGAAAATTCGGTGTTTTTTGAGGTCTCTTAAGTCCAAAAAAATGTCTTTGTGAACAAAATATTTCAAGAATAAAGAGCTAGGAGGTTGAAATTTTATTTTTAAGTTAGGTACCCCTATGTCACGTATTACCAAGCTTTTGAACAAATTCGGCTAAAGAATACTAGTACATTCGCCGCCATAAGTGCCTGATGTGCTCGAGAGTGGAGCCTTGAACTTAGGGAACCAAAATGCTTAGCTGTCGGAAGTGTTGTTGATAATTAGTTTTTCCCTTTCAATTACATTAAAAAAAGATGATTAATTTATTTTAATATTATTTGTTTGATTGACTAAACTCAAGGCTCCACTCTCAAGTACATCAGGCACCTGTGGCGTCGACTGTACCATCTATTGCAATAGTATTGAGACTAAAGCCCGGTAGTTAGGCAGCCAAAATGGCAGCTTCTCAGTGTGAGAAATACCTTTTTCAAAGCAAACAGTAAGCCGAATGCCACTTTTTACTTTCTCTTAACTATATATACTGTATATGTTAATATAAGGGCTACATATATATAGAGACAAGGGCGGTCCCAGAGGGGGGGGTCAGGGGGTCGGGACCCCCCAAAATCTTTTTTTTTTTTTAACACACTTTTTCCCACTCACTCTCCCATTCACACAATCTTTTCGGCAACTTAGGCCATTTAAGACTTAAACGATACTCATATTTGATTAATATATATTTATTGGGGTCCAGGCCCATTTATTTATACTATAAAAAAAAAAAAAAACAGTGACCCCCCCAAAATGTAAGGCTAGGACCGCCATTGTATAGAGAGAGAAAGAATTGGATTCATATCAAAAATTCGATGCAGCGATTTTGATGGATATACACGTTTTGAGGTCCCCTGAAATTTTTTTTTCCCTCCAAAAAAGTAGTTTTCGCAACATGGTCTGTTTGTGTGTCTGTCTGGGTTATGGTTGGTAGATTCGAAGGCTGAATCGATTTTCGATTTTTTAAAATCGAAACCAAATAATCGATTTTTAAAAAAATCGATTTTTGCCTTAAAAAAATCGATTTTAATCGATTTTCGATTTTTTTACAAAAAAATCTTTCACTATGCCCATAAGTTGATTTTAAGGTTCTGCATACGATTTCCAAGCGGTTTGTGGAACAAGAAAAATAGAACATTGCATTACTGATGCCCAAATCAATTTATTCAGTCTTTATAACTTCTTTAAAAACCAACACATTGTATATGGTATAACATATTTAGTGTTTATAACTTAAGTTTTAACATTATAACGTAAATTTTAACAAACCAAGAGGACTAAACATCAGCTTCTATATTTCTCAAAAAATCTGGTGGGACTCGTCGCACAGCACAACTTTCTCTTATCTTCAGTAAGCGAAAGTTGTGTTCTGTGCTTGTCACATAGGCGTAGCCACGGGGGGGGTTTTGGGGGTTCAAACCCCCCATTGGACCCAAGCCATGACTAGATATTTAAGCTCTGTAATACAAACAATACTTTCTCTCTATATATATTTCATATATAGGGTAAGAGAAAGTAAAAAAATATAATAATTTTCTCTAGTTTAAAAAAAAAATATAATAAAATAATTTTATTAAAGGAAATGCAAAAAATTCAAGAAAATTCAGAATTTTTCCATTGAAATGAAAAGAATTGATTTTGTCTTGCTTTATAAAAAATTGAAGCCTGCTAAAATTGATTAAATCCCTCAAATGAAAAATAATAAAAATTATTATATAATTAAATTTTTTATTTATTTTTTTTTAAAGAGATCTGAGATAGAACTCTGATCGAGAAACAAGCACAGAAACTCCGCTATTTTAGGGATGTGAGGGTTGCATTTTTTATTGCCTGAAACGAGATGAATGAAAAATTGGGGGACTTATTTAAGAAAGGGCGGGCCCGAGCCAATCCGAATGGGTCCAGGAGGGCGGATTGGCTAGTCATATATATATTTCATTAGACACCTTATACTGCCCTATTAGTCGGGGGGGGGAGAAATCATCCTGAACCCCCCCATCGAAAACTTCTGGCTACGCCTATGGCTTGTCACACCAGATTTTTGTGTGGACATATATTTAGGTTCCGACAGTAAGCTTAAGGTACAATTGAATTCAATATTTTTTTCTAAAACACCCTTTTTTCTCATTCACACAGTTTTCTCGGCAACTTAGGCCATTTAAGACTTTTACGATATACGATATCCGTTATTGATAATACACACATATTAGGGGTCCAGGCATTCTTATTTAAGCCATTTGGTATCCAAATGGCTTAAATAAAATCATCGGTCTGCCTGGGGTCCGAATCCGCTACTTTTGGTATACGAGGTTAGCATGCTAACCCCTACACCAAACCCCGAGGGCTGAATTCAAGATTAAAATTTATAATCATGGGGAAATATTTATATTTTGTTACCATTTTTTGCACACAAATTCTCCTATCTTTCCTATGAAATACAAGAGTAAAGTGTACTTCAAAATGAGAATATACATTTTAAAGAGCTTCTAAAAAATAATTGATTTTTGAATTTTAATCAAAATCGTTGAGGATATTTTTAAGAAAATCAAAAAAACTGAAAAACTACCTCAGTAAAGTACTAGTACTTTTTGGCCAATTTTAATTAACCGCTTATTTTCTCGCTCCAGGGGGGTGTCTAACTTAAATTCCAACCTCATAGTTCAAATCCTTCAAGCTTAAAATTGAACACAGACGGACAGATCATGTCGCTAAAATCACTTTCTTGGAAAATCGAAAATCGGCCGTCAAAAATCGATTTTTTCGATTTTTTTAAAACACTGAATCGATTTCGATTTTAATCGAAAATCGAAGCTCAAAATCGATTTTCGATTAAAATCGAAATCGATTCGACCAACCCTAGTCTGGGTTCATTTTACAGCATGAATGAAATCAACTAGGTGGTTGAAATTTGATATTTAAATTAGGCACTCACCTGATGCGTGAAAATGAGTTTTTTTTTATCAAAATCAGCAAAAAAATACTAGTACTTTACAGATGAATTTTTTCAGTTTTTTTTTTCAATTTTCTCGAAATTCGCTCCAACTACTTGGATTAAAATTCAAAAATCAATTATTTTTTAGATGCTCTTTAAAATGTACCATCAAGAGAAAAGATATTGGACAACCCCCTCACTTCTACCTGAATTTAGAGCCTTTTGAGGTATGTATACAGGGCCGTAACTAGGCAGATACAACAGATACACGGTGCACCTCATGCATCTGCCTAGTTACGGCCCTGTATCATACCTCAAAAGGCTCTAAATTCAGGTAGAAGTGAGGGGGTTATATCTTTTCTCTTGATGGTATATTCTCATTTTCCCATACTTAAAAATTTTACATCTTGAATTCTAATATATTTGCGGAAACTAAATATATGTAGACACGAAAAATCTGGTGTAACAAGTACAGCAACAACTTTCGATTACCGAAGTACCAGATTTTTAACAAAAGAATAACCATAAAAATTTATCTTATTAAGATATATTGGAATAAAAATTATCTCAATGTTTTTAATCAGAAAAAAACTTTAGTGAGCGTATGTCATTTTGGCTGCCTAACTACTAGGGGTAGAGACTCTTCTCTTCTACCCAACTGCTTGGTTTTATTTATAAAATCAGAAGAAATTTTAATGTCATATGCCCTTTCACCCAGTACTCGAGTGGAAATAAATAAAAATGATTTATACTTTCTTAATTTGTTGTTTCACATTTCCCACCAATTAATCTTATTTATCTGAAATTTCACTAGGCCGCAATTTATATAGTAATAAATTTTAAAGGTAATGACAAATTTCGTGATTTATTTCCCACTGATTTTCGTCATCATGATTCAATTGGAAACAACGCGTTCCGGTGGCGTTTGTGTGCGTGGATGTAAAGGTGGAGAGAAGGATACGGGGGGGGATATGGGTGGACCCAACAGAATCGACAATATTCTGGCTCAGGGTTTCAACCTCAATTAATTTATGAATCATAAAACATGAATGGTCATAACAGTCCAGTTGTTCCGATGTGTGGTCGGGGGCAACAAGCCAGAAATGTTCAAATATGGGATGAAAGAAAAAAAAGACTAAAAAAAAAATAAGTCAGCAAGTTTTTTTTTTTTTTTAATTCTATTAGTATAATCTCAATTAAAATTTCTGATCTTCCCTTTGGATAAAATAACCAGACTTTAGAAAAGATGCAATTTTTTTTTGGAAAAAAAAACTTTTCAAGTTTTTTTGATTTATAAAAAAATAATGAATTTATTAAGAAATTACATATACAATATTTAAGATATTATATACATCGCGTATGTGAGCCGCGAGGGAAATTTATATAATTAAATATTTATTAATTCATATGCCCGAAAAAATAAGAATGTACCGCCGGGCGTTGAACCACGGATCCTCCAGTTTGTACTCGGTGTGCCCTTACCACTAGCACGGCATTCGAGTATACAGGGGCGGATTAATGCAATTTTGTCGGGGGGGGCGGTTTTTATTTTTTTTTTTATTTAAGGACTTTGTCGGCATCTATGGTCATTTCGACCCCTTTCCTATTTATTTAAATTGATTGGTAACAAATTCGATTGAAATTAAAGCGCGGAAATCATAATTTCTTTAGATTACTAGCTTTTATAACTTTTGAATTTCTTCTCGGGGGGGGCGATCGCCCCCCGCCCCCCCTTTAATCCGCCCCTGCGGTATATGAATTCACCTAGAAAGCAATTTTGGTTTTCAAGAGAAATGGACCCAAATTCGGCGCCACAAATTTCTCCGTGCTGTGGTCTAGTGGTAAGGGCACACCGAGATCAAATTGGTGGATCCGTGGTTCAACTCCCGGCGGCACACCCTTATTTTTTCGGGCATATGAATTAATAAATATTTAATTATAAGTAATTTATTTGTTAATTTAACATATGTAATAATTAATAAATTCACATTCTTTGAAAAAGCTGTTGAAGTCTCGTTACATATTCACACCGTCAATGATATAATTTATATACTTGTAAATTACTTGAGTCAAAATGATCGAAGGATTCATGCACAAGAGACGCACGCTGCAAATATGACACACACGCCGGCACCAGGGGATGCACACAGTAGATCGAAATAAGTGATCAGAAGAAAAATGTGGATCCCATGATTTTTCGAGAGAAATTTTTACTCGGGTTGCTCATCATGATCTTAAGGTGTACTGACCTGTACCAAAGTATACTCGTATCATCTTTATAAAAAGTTTAAATCTCAATAGGACTAAAGTGGCTGACATCCATTGTGTACTAATGAAATGCTGAAGGGGATCCTGAATGCCACTTGAGATTTAAATCTTAGGACGACTGCTTTTGTACCAGCATACCCTTTTGTCAACTTGTGTCCTGATGACGAGCACGAGCTGTATACGAAATGTTGACATTAAATTAAATAGCCAAGTACGAAAATTCCTGTTTCGAATTTAAATTTCACCTTCTAACTCCCAACTTTTTTCTCTTTATCTGTATATAAAGAGAGAGAAAGCATTGGATTCATGTCAAAAATTCGACGTCGAGATTTTGATGAAAATACACGTTTTGAGGTCCCCTGAATCAAAAACAGTGGTCTGTCTGTGAACAAAATATCTCAAGAACAAAAAGAGCTAGGAGGTTGAAATTTTATATTTTAGTTAGGCACCCCCCTGGGACGTGACACAAAACTTTTGAACAAAATCGACCAAAGAGTACTAATACTTTACTAATGCTCTTTTTTTAGTTTTTTTACTTTCTCTTACCTATATGTATATGTTAATATACATATAATGTTATATATATAGAGAGAAAGTATTGGTTTCATGTCAAAAATTCGATGTCGAGATTTTGATGGATCTTCACGTTTTGAGGTCCCCTGAATCCAAAAAAGTGTTTTTCGCGACATGGTCTGTGTGTGTGTGTGGGGTGTGTGTGTGTGTGTGTGTCAATTTTAAGCATGAAGGAATTGAGCTATGAGGCTGAAATTTTATATTTAAGTTAGACACCACCCGGGACCGGAAAAATAAGCTTTTAATCAAAATCGGCCAAAGTACTAGTACTTTACTGATGTACTTTTTCAGTTTTTTCGATTTTCTCAAAATTTGCTCCAACGATTTTTTTTAAATTCAAAAATCAATTAATTTTTAGATGCTCTTTAAAATGTATATTCTCATTTTGCAATTGAAATCTTCTGAAGACCACTTTACTCTTGTATTTCATAGGGAAGTTCGGAGAAATGGTTGCCATGGTAACAAAATATAAATATTTTCCCATACTTATAAATTTTACATCTCAACTCGTCGGTTGGGAACTAAATATATGTCGACACAAAAATCTGGTGTGACAAGCACAGTACACAACTTACGATTACCTAAGGTAAGAGAAAGTTGTGTGCTGTGCGCCAGTCACACCAGATTTTTTTAAAAATAATTTAAAGAAAAATCGATATTATTGGAAATTAAAGGCTTCATTAGTTAATTAGAATTGTATCATATATTTTTATTCCAATTGTTAATTAAATTTTCCGGATAAAAGTTAAAAATGGAATTCATTTGCATATTAACTCATTACATATCTCTCAACCATGAAAAGTTTTGTTCATTATAACGAGCCAAACCAACAAAAAAATATATGAATGTTGTTTTTTTTACCCCAAAAATTTATTTATTAAATTGAGGTTTGGTCTTCTAAAAAAAATATTGACAAATAAAATAAATATTTTTGCTTTTTTATTAAATTGATACTGGCGACCGTAGGCACTAGTTGAATTAGGAATTTAAATTATATACTAGGTTAGCTGTTTCAATTTGTTTTATTAACGGATTTCTTATGACAGACTTGAATGGAATGACACACCTGTATCGAAAAACGTATCAAGTTAATAAAACAATTTGAAACACCTAACTTAGTGTATAATTTAATTATTTATTAATTAATTATTGGAATAATAAAAAATTATTTATCAAGTACTTTACTGATTAATAAGGAAAAAATTAAAACATTTTAAAATTCTTATCATATATTATTCCTTATGTTAAAAAATTTATTTTAAAAGAGACAAGAAAAAAATTACCGCAAGCATTTGGTCTATAATTTATATAATCAAGTTAAATGTGATAAATGCTATTTGGGTTTCTTTTCTCTTTTTTTTCTTTGCATATTTAAAATTTTTAACAACGTTATATTGTTTCACATTTTTTTTTAAATTTCTTTAAATTTTATATAATTAACATTTTTTTTTTTTTTTTTAGCGAAAACTTAATGCTTAATTAGCTGTTAAGCTGTTAAAAGGGTTTCACATTTATAATTTCTTAATTTTAAAGGCTTTTTTTTTGTAAAGAATGAACGCTAATAGGACGTGATATACGACCGCTAGAAAATTTTCTTTTTATTCGCCTAGTATAATTTTACTTTCCTCCCATTTATTATGTCGCGATTTGCTCTCCCAAATACATATACCATTCTTGAATAATTAGTTGATTATACTAGTTGCCTCGTGTGAATGACTTTTATAAATTTTTTAACAATATTTTTTTAATAGAATGCATTTTCATCTAAAAATTATTTTTGAGTTGCCCAAATTATAATAAATATAAAAAATCTCGACATCGAATTTTCGACATGATCGCAATACTTTCTATATATTTCATATATAGGGTAAGGGAAAGTAAAATATAGGGTAAGTGAAAGTAAAAATTGTAATGGAACACCATCGGTTGCCTAACTGCAGGGGGTTTCCAAATTTCTCTTTCAAGAACAAATTTATCTAGGGGAGTGCGATTGTCGATAAATTTCAAATAAAACATTATATTTAGAGCACCTTTTTGATCTTAATTATTTAATAAAAAAATATTATCTCTAACCAAGAAAAAAAATCTGGTGTGACTGGTCGCACAGCATACAACTTTCTCTTACCTTCGGTAATCACAAGTTGTGTTCTGTGCTTGTCACACCAGATTTTTTTGTGTCGACATGTATTTAGTTTCCGACAGTACGGTACATTCGATTTTCAAGATGTAAAATTTAAAGTATGGGAAAATATTGATATTTTATTACCATGGCAACCATTTCTCCTATCTTTTCTATGGAGAACAAGAGTAAAGTGGTCTTTAGAAGATTCCAATGGCAAAATGAGAATATACATTTTAAAGAGCATCTAAAAAATAATTGATTTATGAATTTAAAAAAAAGTCGTTGCAGCGGATTTTGAGAAAATCGAAAAAAACTGAAAAAGTACATCAGTAAAGTACTAGTACTCTTTGGCCGATTTTGTTTAAAAGCTTATTAACACGAGTTCGGAGGGTGGCTAACTTAAATATAAAATTTCAACCTTCTAGCCCTTTTCGTTCTTGAGATATTTTGTTCACAGACACACAGACAGACCGCGAAAACCCCTTTTTTGGATTCAGTGTACCTCAAAACGTGTATATCCATCAAAATCTCGACAACGAATTTTTGACATGAATCCAATACTTTCTCTCTCTATATATTAACATATATATAGAGGTAAGAGAAAGTAAAAAGTAATTGAATGTTTTTCCCTGCACTTTCTTGTTTATAGGCTACTTAATTTAATACAGAATTTTGTTATAAATAATTGGAGCGTACAAACAGTACAATCGATAATTGTGTCGTTATCTCCCAGGAAGAGATTAATTAATTCCAGAACCTCTTCTGGCCACATTAGATATTTTTTGGGGTTTCTTTGAAAAGAGATGAGAGAAACGAGAACGTAGTTGGTGAGGGAGCAAGGCGTCTGGGGTGCATGGTGCAGCCCCTTACTAGCAGCCAGGGTGACATGGTTCCCTTGGCAACGCATACGCATAGGGCATTGGGGGACGACGACAACCACCAACCCGAAATGCAACCGGCTACCCCAATCCATATAAAAATATCACACTAAAAACACCAATACTATTAATACTTTTCCAATCAACTAATTTATTATTTAGATCACTGATTTACAAACTTTTTTTATTTTATTTTATTCATGTCAGAGAGAAAAAGTCAGCGAAAAAAAAATACTGTATTTATATTTATTATTTGGAAAGGGAAACTTCTCGTTTTTTTTTTTATTTAACCAAAGTTTTTTCATTCACTGGATTTTTGATATAGAATTAATTTTTTTAATTTTATTAATAGAATTTTGACAAAAAGATTTCAAAATTTGTTATTAACTAATTTCAACAATTTGACGGAGTATCAAACAAAAACCCCAATTGGGGCTTAAATATTACATGAAATTATTTGTGTAAAAAATAAATTTTGATGATTTTCAATTTTTTTTTTTAACACTCACACTTTTTTTCACTCACACACACATTCACACAGTATTTTCGGCAACTCGGGCCATTTAAGATTTTTGACGATAACTGTTATTTGAATATATATAATATGAGGTCCAGGCATTCTTATTTAAACCATTTGGTATTCAAATTGCTTAAATAAATTTCAAGGACTACCTGGGGTCCGAACCCGCGACCCTTGGTATACAAGGCAGGCGGGCTACTAACTACATCAAGGCCGAGGGCATTTTTTTTTTTAATTAAAATAATTTAACAATAGTTTAAAAGTAAACACCCTAGGTTTAGTTTAAAAAGGAGTTTTATTTTGGTTTATGTTAACTTAGGCCATTTAAGACTTTTAACGATACTCGTTTGTTTTAATATATGTATTGGGGGTCCAGGCATTTCTAGTTAAGCCATTTGGTATCCAAATGCCTTAAATAAAATTATAGGACTGCCTGGGGTCCGAACCCGCGACGTTCGGTATAGAGGGCAGACACGCTACCAACTACTCCAGGCCCCGTGGGCCCCTTCTCCTTACGTAGGAACGGTAGAATATCTTGCTTGTTCAATGAAGTCTTCTATAACCAACTTCTTGAAATCGTCATGAAAAAAACAGAGGAGCAGGAAAATATTTCTCTAGTACGTCCTACACAAAGAAAAAAAATCTGGTGTGACTGACGCACAGCACACAACTTTCTCTTACCTTCGGTAATCGAAAGTTGTGTACTGTGCTTGTCACACCAGATTTTTTGTGTCGACATGTATTTAGTTCCCGGCAGTAGGGAATATTTGAATTCAGATGTTAAAATTATAAACATGGGAAAATATTTATATTTTGTTACCATGGCAACCATTTCTCCTATCTTTCCTATGAAGCACAAGAGTAAAGTGTGCTTCAAACAATTTTGAGGGCAAAACGAGAATATACATTTGAAAGAGCATCTAAAAAATAATTGATTTTTGAATTTTAATCAAAATCGTTAGAGCGAATTTTGAGAAAATCGAAAAAAACTGAAAAAGTACATCAGTAAAGTACTAGTACTCTTTGGCCGATTTTGATTAAAAGCTTATTTTTCCGGTCCCGGGGGGTGTTTAACTTAAATATAAAATTTCAGCCTCATAGCTCAATTCCTTCATCCTTAAAATTGAACACACACACACCCACCCACCCACCCACACACAGACAGACCATGTCGCGAAAACCACTTTTTTGGATTCAGGGGACCTCATAACGTGAAGATCCATCAAAATCTCGACATCGAATTTTTGACATGAATCCAATACTTTCTCTCTATATATACCGGGTGGGCCATTAGTGCGTGGACGGAAGATTGTGGGCTTATTAACGGACATTTTTAAAGTTTGTTGATCGTATATAATGTGGGGCCTTTAGGGCTACAAATTAAAAATATTTTTGTTCCAATTGCACTTGTTATACAGGGTGACCCATATCAAAGTTATGTTTTTTTAAATGGAACGCCCTATTTATTATTGCATATTTGGATTCTACGGCCAATTTTAGTATGACTTTATGTCATGCAATGTATTCCGAACCAAACAGTTTAGCCGCAAATAGGGTTTGTGTGAAAAAACTGCTGTCTGAAAAAAATTGAATATCTCGCGAACCATAATACCTAGGGGGCTGTTCTTTTGTGATCTTACTAATCATGAAGCGTACTAATGTGGGCCAGATGGGTAACCCGGAATTATTCTTATGTAGGGAGATATGGCCATGCCAATTTGGAAAATTTCAATCATGGGTAACTTCATTTCTTCAAATGGAACATGCTACTTTTTTTTATGCCATGGGACGTGAAATTTAATTATCTTTCAGCTGATATAAGGTTGTCTATATCTATCTTTGGTAGTTTTCTTTTTATTCCAAAATACCTGATAACTAGAAAAAAAATCTGGTGTGACTGACGCACAGCACACAACTTTCTCTTACCTTCGGTAATCGAAAGTTGTGTACTGTGCTTGTCACACCAGATTTTTTGTGTCGACATGTATTTAGTTCCCGGCAGTAGGGAATATTTGAATTCAGATGTTAAAATTATAAACATGGGAAAATATTTATATTTTGTTACCATGGCAACCATTTCTCCTATCTTTCCTATGAAGCACAAGAGTAAAGTGTGCTTCAAACAATTTTGAGGGCAAAACGAGAATATACATTTGAAAGAGCATCTAAAAAATAATTGATTTTTGAATTTTAATCAAAATCGTTAGAGCGAATTTTGAGAAAATCGAAAAAAACTGAAAAAGTACATCAGTAAAGTACTAGTACTCTTTGGCCGATTTTGATTAAAAGCTTATTTTTCCGGTCCCGGGGGGTGTTTAACTTAAATATAAAATTTCAGCCTCATAGCTCAATTCCTTCATGCTTAAAATTGAACACACACACACACACACACCCACC
This sequence comes from Euborellia annulipes, assembly GCA_023213315.1. Lineage (NCBI taxonomy): Eukaryota > Metazoa > Arthropoda > Insecta > Dermaptera > Anisolabididae > Euborellia > Euborellia annulipes. Next base: position 40,231 of record JAKCPI010012194.1, on the reverse strand, counting down.
CACCCACCCACACACACACAGACAGACCATGTCGCGAAAACCACTTTTTTGGATTCAGGGGACCTCAAAACGTGAAGATCCATCAAAATCTCGACATCGAATTTTTGACATGAATCCAATACTTTCTCTCTATATATATATTACATATATACATAGGTAAGAGAAAGTAAAAATACATTCATTATAGACAAAATAATTGAAAAAAAAAAATCCAAAGGCAAAACAAAATTGTAATAAATGGAAAAGATATGCTAAATATTCGAAAATGTATTTAAATTTCCTTTAAAATCATTTATTTGAACTCCTCGAAGAAGTCCCGCTTGCTCAAATTGGGGTATGATTTTTCATCAAGATGGCGCACCTCCTAACCTAAACATAACCCTAATTTCTTTTTCGAGAAGTTCAAATAAATTATTTTAAAGGAAATTTAAATACATTTTCGAATATTTAGCATATCTTTTCCATTTATTACAATTTTGTTTTGCCTTTGGATTTTTTTTCAATTATTTTGTCTATAATAAATGTATTTTTTTTCTAGTTATCAGGTATTTTGGAATAAAAAGAAAACTACCAAAGATAGATATAGACAACCTTATATCAGCTGAAAGATAATTAAATTTCACGTCCCATGGCATAAAAAAAGTAGCATGTTCCATTTGAAGAAATGAAGTTACCCATGATTGAAATTTTCCAAATTGGCATGGCCATATCTCCCTACATAAGAATAATTCCGGGTTACCCATCTGGCCCACATTACTACGCTTCATGATTAGTAAGATCACAAAAGAACAGCCCCCTAGGTATTATGGTTCGCGAGATATTCAATTTTTTTCAGACAGCAGTTTTTTCACACAAACCCTATTTGCGGCTAAACTGTTTGGTTCGGAATACATTGCATGACATAAAGTCATACTAAAATTGGCCGTAGAATCCAAATATGCAATAATAAATAGGGCGTTCCATTTAAAAAAACATAACTTTGATATGGGTCACCCTGTATAAAAAGTGCAATTGGAACAAAAATATTTTTAATTTGTAGCCCTAAAGGCCCCACATTATATACGATCAACAAACTTTAAAAATGTCCGTTAATAAGCCCACAATCTTCCGTCCACGCACTAATGGCCCACCCGGTATATTACATATATACATAGGTAAGAGAAAGTAATAAAATTTCAAGGCAAAAATAATGCATTCATCGATCATTTGGTGAAAAAATTTCACAAAATACAGTAATATGAAAGAGATGTATTTCCCTTTATTAAAAAACAAAATTTAAAATATTTTTTTTTTTTAACAATTTTTAACGATTAAATGTTTAATTATTATTTTTTAATTATAAATGGAATCTTTTTTATCGTTCTTTATCCAGATTAGAGAGTAGTCTACATTTAATTGTAAGTTGCCAGGTTATAACTCACCGAAAAAAGCCTTCTCAAGGGCCTCCTTGAAATCCTTGTCTTTCTCTATTCATTTAAAATTAAAAAGACGAATTTATACGCGTTGAAGAGAGTTAAAAAAAAACAAATTTCTTCTTTCGAAACAAAAACAAATATATATAGCTATATATAATCTTTTTCTTCTATAATATATAATTTATGTAAAGTTTTCTTCTATATATTTTATATTTTATATAAAATCCAAATTTCCAATTGTCATCACCATCTACTTCATTCAAACTGTTTGGGTACAACGTTTCGACTCCTCATTCTGCAGTTGTTATCAAGTACAGTGCACCTGCTCTGACCCAAGTGAACTAACCTCTAAGGGTTACGCGCGTTTTATATGCAACGGTGGCGCTGAAGTTATGACGTGCAAGTGCAGAGTACTTGAAAACGACCCCAGAATAAGCAGTCGAAACAATTGTACAGTATTTATATTTTTAATAAATAATTAAGGGTTCTGTTTTACGTAGGCAACTGACGAGACTTTTTGAAATTTCAAATCTAAGGGCTAAAAAACGAGAGAAAATTGAACATTTCACCCGTTTTCAACTAAAATTTAAAACATACAGTCGTGTTAAGTGGGTTTTATTTTTCAATAATCCTTAAATATAATTCTTGAAAGTTTAAACAGTAACCCTAGTAGATAATCTATACATTCTATTGAATTAAATAAGAAATAAGAAATATTATCAGTCCTGATATATTTTTTAAATTAAATTATATTTTTGCAAAATGTTTTTGTGTACAGTCGACGGCACAAGTGCCTGATGTATTCGAGAGTGGAGCCTTGAGCTTAGGCAACCAAAATACCCGTCGGAATTTTGTCTTAAAAATAGCTTTTCTCCTTCAGTTGCATTAAAAAAAAGATTATTTATTTTGAAAATATTTGTTTGGTTGACTAAGTTAAAATCTCCACTCTCGAGCACATCAGGCACTTGTGACCCCGACTGTATCAGTAATACTATATGCTTTTGAATATTCTTTTTTTCTCCTCTAATAAAATGTTATACCTCAATTTCATCATCAACATGATACGTTCTTTAATATAAATATTTAAATTTAAATTTAGAACTCTCACCTGAATTCAAGAGATAATATCTGTCTGTCTGTTTTCTTTAAAATGTAATAGAGATAGGGGCTGAGAGAGAAAGAGAGAGAAGCCAATTATGAATTGCGAACATTCATCATATCTCTTTGGTCTGCCTTTGAAAGCATAAACTCTCAATTCTTTTCTCTCATTTTTTTTTCTTTCCCTTCGCTCTCTTTCTTTCTTCTTTTATAATTATTTATAACTTCACTCTCTATTAAATTATTCAATAAATCGATTTTTTTTTCTTAAATGAATTATTCAAACAAAAATATTTATTCCCCTTTCATATATAAAACGTGTAGGCTACTTATTTAAAATTTATTTTGAAAATTTTCTTTAGGTCACTGCTGCAAGTGGGAAAATAATTTTTTTAATGAAGTCTAGAGAGGTAAAGGAATCTGAATTCCTTTTTAGGAGAAAAACTTTTAGATGATAGGGAAGTTGCTCTGTTATTGGTTAGAGACATTTTGATGGGGAACTTCACACTTTTTTGACTCATATAAGATTTAAACTTTCGACCTTAAATTCTTGTTGAAACATGTTGTAAATAAAAATTAAACACTAGGTTGTTTGTTTCAAAAGTTTTATTAATTAAAAATTAACACTTGATTACTACTGTCATCATCAGAAGTGGTTACATTCTAATACATGAAAGTGTAGTAGTGTATTATGTTTCTATAGAAACTATAGTATACTTTCATGTATTATTAGAAAGAAATCATTTCTGATAAGTAATTGTCCAAATACTTATCAAGTCAAGGGCGGATCCAGAGGTGTTATCGAGGGGGGAGGGGTAATCTGGTGTGACTGGTCGCATAACACACAATTTTTTCTTAATTTCGGTAATTTAAAGGTGCATTCTGTACTTGTTTGTCAGAATATAAATACAAATCAAATTTTTAAGTATTAATTTTTAAAATTTTACATTAAAAATAAAATTTTTTCAAAAAAAGTATTTTTTTAAATCTCGGGGGGGGAGTAATTACCCCTTTACCCCCTCCCTCCCTACCCATTGTATCCGCCCTTGTATCAAGAGTTAATTTTTAATTAATAAAACCTTTGAAAAATTTTTTAAAATTAATTAAATTTTAATAAAACCTTTGAAACAAATAACTAGTTTTTAATTTGTATATTTAATTTTAATGTACAAAATGTTTCAACGAGAAATTATTGTTGAAAGTTTAAATCTTATCTGACAGTCATCTTATCTGTGAGTCAAAAAAGTTTAATCTACTGTGAGTAATAATGTTTTGTATATCTAGGACTTTTTTTTTATAAATTATTATTTACTTTAATTTACTATTATCCGTCTATATATGTATATTTATATTAATATACTTGTATACTTATATATTTTTTATTCTGAGCTTCTACTAAAGTTTGGATTTTGAAACATTTATTAAGGTATAATTAATTAATTGTTTGATTACAATCATATTATTAAAATTTCTTTCTGTCCAAAGGGACCTGCCCCCCCCTCCCCCTCCCCGGGCCATCTAGTATTTAGAAAGTAGATTTAATGCCGGTCTTTTCAATAAAATTTTGACTTTTTTTATGAGAAACCCTTCAAGATTTTATATTAGAAGAACAAAGTGTTAAATTTTAATTAGATTTATTGATTGACTGTGTGTAAAAGCCACAAAAAGTGAGAAAGTAAAATTTAAAGTTTCCAACTTTCTAATAAATAATTGAACAGACGTGTTGACCAAATACGAGGAAAAGAGAGAAAGAAGATAAAACGAAGGGGGAAAATGTTGATAATAATTAATGAACAAGAGGATTATCCAATAATTGGCCGTCAATTGGATAGGAAATTATTTTTAAACCTTTTTAAATAATCAACGAATTTTGTATTACTCAAGTGTTGAAGTCAATATACAATATAACCCAAAAAAGTCTGGTGTGACTGGTCGTACAATTCCTGTACGTTTTTTAATAAATATTTTCTTATTGGTGTGTCTAATATCATTTATGATAATTTTCAAAATATTTTCACAATTATATAACTAATATGATTTTTCAAAATGGATGCTATTATTTATTATTTTTAATAATTTTTCCTAAAAGTTAATTTTATTTTGATTTCTGTAAATAGAATAAAGTTCGATTTGTCGTGAGTCAATTTCCTCTTAAATATAAATAACAAAGTAACTCTTCTTTACATAAGTAGTGAGTGAATTAGTAAAACAAATAAGGATTTTAGAGATAATATTTTCTATTGGGTAAATAATTACTTCATTCATATTGAAAATATGAATTGAATATAATTTCTTGAACGGCCGAGAGAGAGAATATTTTTTATTAATTTAAAAGCCAAACGAGTATGATTTCATATCCCGAAACAAATAATAAATGGATACATTGTTTAGGGGAAACCAGCTGATTTTTGACACTCATAAACACTTTTTTATCCTCACGGTAGTTGAGACAATTTAGGGTTCTAATATTTTGTTAATACCATTGGCATGGGGGGACGATTCACACGCTAGTTCCTCGGGGCCACCCATCCGAGATTTCGCCACCCTTGTCATTTCTTGACTGTAATGATCTCTAAGACAATTTGATAAATCAAAAGTGGGTATAAAAATGAGAGACGTAGCTAAGATTTTTTTTTATTTATTTAATCCACACAGCTGACGTTTCGGTTCCCTGTTTGAACCATCTTCAGAGCTGGCGAATGAAAGTGTCTCTGTTGATTTTATAAATTGTTTAACGAAACCCTTATATAATAAATATATACCAGTATGCGATGACCAGGTACATAAATGACAACAATTTATAATAAAATCCACTGTGACACTTTCATCATGACTTTTTACCTGCACTGAAGATGGTTCAAACTCGGAACCGAAACGTCAGCTGTGTGGATTAAATAAATGAAGAAAACACCTTAGCTGCGTCTCTCATTTTTCTACCCTCTTATAAATATTGATAAATTAAAATAATATATTTATCATCAGAAAAGAATTTTATAATTCGTAAAATGCAATCACCTCACTCACTCTTTGTAATGAAATAAGAAAAGAAAAAAAAATTTTTTACTCATTATTAAATTATCTTTTTTCTTTTGTTTCAGGTAATAAAAGATTGATGTCACTTTTTCTATTTGGTTGTCTACATTGTCTACACTTTCACACAATTTTGCTAGGTAATTTGATCTCCATTCTTATAATATATTTAATTTCTTGTTCTTATTATTTCCTACCCATTTACATCCTACATGCTTTTTTTTGAACACATGCAAACAATTTTTTGTTGCATAATTTTTTTTTATTATTTTTTTAAAATTTGTAATGATATAAGCTTAATTTTATTTAAAAATTAATCAATCTAAGTGCAATTACATTGATAATTGATCGGTGAGAGCCAGATGAGTTTGGCTGGGAGATTCGGATTTACAATTATATCTCATTTAAGATTTACAGAGATAGCCTAGACTAAAATAGCACACAACCCCCAGAAGAACCAACTTTGACTTTATGTTCATATTAATAATGAAAGGAACAATTTATAATCCCTCCCACTGTGGCCGAGAGGTTAGAGATATTGACAAAATTTAATATAAAAGCCAAGGGAAGTGAATTCGGACCCCCAGGCAAAACGAAGAATTTATTTAAATCATTTGGATACCAAATGGTTTAAATAAATATGCTTGGACCCAAATATATATCGTATTCGTATAAAATCTATATGGCCTAAGGTGCCGAAAAGACTAATAAAGAAAACAATTTAAAATAGACCAATTCACATATGGAATTTCTAGTGAATTTATTAATCCATTTGTTATCTGTTTTGATTTTTGTTGTTTTTGTTGTTGTAGTTGTTGATATAGGCTAGTTTGCTGCTCTTCGCTTATTTCTTGACTTGTAGACCCTGGTCTAATTTTCCATGATCGTTCTGGTCTTTATGGTTTATCATCTTAACACTACAGCTGTTTCATATATATGTTTTGTCGCAAAATTTAATATAAAATCCTAAAATCAGCTCGTTGTTCTTCAGTTGAATATCGACAGACAGGTCTTTAGGGAACCAGCAGTTACAAATAAATGATTATCAAAAAAAAAAAAAATAATAAATTTACTTCTGAGATGGGCTCCATTTATGCTCAGAATATTTTTTCACTCAAAAAAAATTAGGCCACCTAAAATATACTTTTCTCTAATTTTTTTCATTTTATTCTTAATATGCGTTTTATTTAAATGAATAAAAAAAGTGATTTGTCAATAAAGCAAATCTATCTCGAATATCTTGAAAATATTTAAACTTTAATCCATCAATCATTGATAGGCAATTAATTTTTATCTCACAGAAGCAAACACCCACGGGATATGTTTGTCTCTCTTTCACTCTTGTTACATAATCTAATACACGTAAAGTGTATGTAAATTAAAATCAAACATCAATAATAATAATAATAATACAAAAAAAAAAAATTAATATATAAAAATACTTCAGTGTCATCTTTTTCAAATTCAACAGTGAATGTATTTTACAATTTAATTTATTTTAATTAATCAAAAAAGCAGAGAGCTCGCTATGTACTAAATTAAATACAAAATGGCGTCAGGTCCATAATCATAAAACACCACTGAAGTCAACTTCACAATTTAATGCTTAAAAGTTATATTTGAATTTTATTTATAAATTTTGATTTATTAATCGTAAAAAGTTAACATTTAAAGAGAAGTTTTTATCAGCTCAAAATTTATTATAATTATCTATTTTATTAAAGTATGAATTTGACTTAAGTTGTATCTTCTTGCGTGACGCCATCTTGCTTTAGAAAAAACAATACTTTAAAAAACTCTCTTTTACTCAGCTAATATATTTAATACATAAACTTGTCTACTTGACCATAAAATAAGTTAGAAACCACCCAAAAATTTTTCATGTTTTTTTTTTGACAATAATAGTATATAAAAGGAACTTTATTAATATTTGTGATATTATTATTATTATATTGTATATAAGCATTATATATATAGTAAAAGGGTATATAATAAGTTGCATGTGTTCCGGACGTTGGTTTTATAAGCAATTTTCCCGACACAAAATGTCGTTGACTTGCAACCCTCACCCTTACTCCATCTCCTTTTTTTTTGCTCACACACACACACACACACACACGCCCACCCATAAGCATCTAAAAAAAGCTCTATTGGCTCTCTTTGCATTTGAGAACGTTAAACGATTTATACTAAGCCGCTTAGGATGAAAAATAAAAGAGAAGAGATTGTTTTATTTTTTTTCTTTTTCTTCTTTTACCGTACTCCTTTTGCGAATATTTCTTTTATGTATTAAGTGAAACAAAAAATTAATCCATTAATTTTTACTTTCTCGTACCTCTATATATATGTTAATATATAGAGAGAGAAAGTATTGGTTTCATGTCAAAAATTCGATGTCGAGATTTTGATGGATCTTCACGTTTTGAGGTCCCCTGAATCCAAAAAAGTGGTTTTCGCGACATGGTCTGTCTGTCTGTCTGTGTGTCTGTGTGTGTGTCTGTGTGTGTGTCTGTGTGTCTGTGAACAAAATATCTCAAGAACAAAAAGAGCTAGGAAGTTGAAATTTTATATTTAAGTTAGGCACCCCCATGGGACGTGACACGAAGCTTTTGAACAAAATCAGCCAAAGAGTACTAGTACTTTACTGATGCACTTTTTCAGTTTTTTTCGATTTTCTCAAAATTTGCTCCAACGATTTTTTTAAAATTCAAAAATCAATTATTTTTTAGATTCTCTTTAAAATGTATATTCTCATTTTGTGATTGAAATCTTCTGAAGACCACTTTACTCTTGTTCTTCATAGGAAAGATAGGAATTTCTCCTATGGTTGCTATGGTAACAAAATATAAATATTTTGCCATACTTATAAATTTTACATCTTGAAAATCGAATGTACCGTACTGTCGGAAACTAAATACATGTCGACACAAAAAATCTGGAGACAAGCACAGTACACAACTTTCGATTACCGAAGGTAAGAGAAAGTTGTGTGCTGTGCGCCAGTCACACCAGATTTTTTAAGAGGAATTATTTTTTGGAGTTAATATTTTTCACATTTTAATTAGAATTGTTGTGATTCCTATTATTAATTATAATTGGTGCCAAGTGGAGGATTACTGTCTCTGGAAAGATGGTTGCATATGGAGGCGCAGGGATTAATAATAAAATATATTTTACGAGGGCAGGTCAATAAGTCTGTGACTTTTTGAATTTCCCGCCTCTTAACTAAAATGGCAACACTGCTCCTGTCAGCAGGCAACTATCAGCTGACTCCTGTCGAAATTTGAACCAGCTGGGTCTTTTAGTTTTTGTTTGACATCCATTAATAGCAGACTACCTCGTGATTTGAGAAGAAAATGGAAAAAGTGAATTTCTTGTGCTCCATGGCAAAATCCATGAATTTGGATACTAATTGTTCCCTCATCCGCCCTATTCTCCGGATTTAGCCACGAGTGACTATTTCTTGTTTCCAAACATGAAAAAATGACTCGACGGAAGAGTTTGACTAATCTAAATAAAAGATAATTTGGCTGCAAACGTATTCTTATTTTTCTGACTCCATCATCATGAAGCACTTCATTTTAAGCAAATCTTATATTTCGATTAACTTTTTATGCTTTTTGTCCCTAGAGGTCTCGCCTCTTGTTCTAGAGGTGGGGGGTCGCTTCCATTTCCAAGCGATGAAAATTTCTAATTCATTAATATAATGGGTACTAATGATACAGGGTCTAAATGTCTCAAATACACTTTTTATGCACAATTTTTTATTTTCTTTTTTACAATTTTTTAGGGTCTTTTTTTGGCATTTGAGACCATTTAGACCCCGCCATATTTATGTCAATTGATTGACATCTAATTCAATTGAAACAATTTTTTACGGGATTCGAACCCTTGTCCTTTGACACCAGTAGCTATTGCTCTATAATAAATTAAAAAATTTATTTTTTCTTTTTTTTTAATTGAGATGATGCCGCTTTAAAATGTTTCATTTATAAATCTTTAATAAATATAACTCTAAGACTTTTTTAGTCCTTTCTGGAAACTATGTATATTTTTTCTTTATTTACGTGTCCAAGACCTTTTGAACTTTTACATTTTTTTTGTAAATTTGAATATTTCATTTGTCCTCAATTTCGCCTATTAATGTTCATATAGATAAGTTCATTATATATGTATAGTCACTAATATTTCTCTTATCTATTAATATTTTTGTCAGTAAAAAAGTGAAAGAGAAAATTGATATCCAGTAGACAGAAAGACAGACAGACATGCTGATTGAAAAATTAAATATCTAATCTAGAAATACAAATATTGCATTCAAGTCTGGGTAAAAGAGGATTGAAATTGAAGATCAATATCCATCTATTCTTTCTAGTCAACGAGATCTCCCCTCCTGGGGATAAAAAATAAATAACCATTCAATATTTGAATTTACATGGATATAATAAATCTAAAAGAGGAAATTATTTCTAAAATAAAAAAAATATAGGTCGGATACGTTGACGTTCATATTTAAGCTCGATTCTTTTGATGAAATCATTCCATAAAATAAATATTTTATATAATAAAAATGATGGGATTATAATATTTGTGATTTATTTGCATTTTTACTTTCTCTTACCCATATTCAGGGTGCCCGGAAATAACAGGTACCTAGAAAAGGAGGTGATTATACATGAAAAAATAAGATTTTGTTTTCCTATAAACTTAATATGCCCAGACCACAGACCATCTACTCTATCAGACTTGTCAACGCTATAGAAATTCGAGATACACGATTTTTAGCGAACCTGACGGAGCTGATTCGAACTAAAAAGCAAAAAAGTGGGGGTAGTAGGGATTTAAATATTTGTTTGGAATTATATAAAGTATATTCATATAGAACCTTGATTCATATTTTTTTTTTTTTTTTTTTTTTTTTTTTTTTAATTTTCGGATTGTTAGGGCAAAAACTTAAAGCTATATAATACAATTATAGAAAATTAGGATATAATGGGATAGGCATATATATATATATATATATATATATATATATATATATATATATATATATATATATATTTTAAAATGAAATAAAATAAAACAAATATTTTTGCATGTAAAAAATATACGTATATTAACAAAGTTTACAAAGTTTACGACTGTTGGTGAAAAAATTGATTCAATATTTGAAATTTTTTTTTTGGAGGATTTGGCGTGTTTCTTGTCTTCAAGCTGGTTTATCTGCAATAAAGAATTGAAATTACTATTAAATTACATATATTATATATATATAAGGTGATCTTATGCCAATTTCTATTTATAATATATTTGCATGTATAGTAATTTATTATTTAATTTAGTTGGAATACTAAGTTAACTATAAAAAGGTTAAACGAAATTGAGTCGCAAGATTGTCAAATTTTATTAGGCTAAATAAAACATGTTAATCAATTACAGCAGAAATTAAAAATACGAAGCTATGCTTCTCTATTTAAAAATTGGTAAATGATACAAACTATATCGAATTTTGTTGCTCTAAAACCATTATTTCTAATCTTTAATTAAAATATTTTAGTTAAAATCAAGTTATAAAATTGCAATATCTTGATTTCAAAATAAAGTAATGATTTATTTAATTATTATAAACAAATTCTATTTCTTAAGTCATGCTAAATGAAGTTTAAACAACCATGTCAATGAGGTTAGGCTTGGCTCTTAATAAAAGAGCTAATTATACAATTGCACATTCTCTCATGCAAATATAGTTTTTAATACATTTAGTTTTTTGCAAACAATATAATAATATTTGAATAATAATTAAGATGAACTTACCATTCTCGTAACTTATCACAAATAGTTATCACAATAAATAAAATATTGCAAACGATGTTTGGAACACTTGTCAAAAATACACTTGCAACGGTTTCTAAACCATGTGACAAGTGGTTCCCAACCTTTTTTGACCCATCGCCCCTTTCTGGAGGTTGACTAACACCTATCGCCCCCCCCCTTACATTTTCATTGTATACCTAATTTTAATTTGAAGTAAAGTGTAAATAATAAAGCTATTTTATTATTTTAAACAATTTTATTACCGTAGGCCTATATACAGGGCAGCAGACAGACTTGACAGGCCCCGGAGCTACTTAGTAATACTTAGTAACACCTCCTCAAAAAAAAAAAAAAGTTTTTTTCTAGTATGTAAAAGGCTATTGTGTCCTTCATGCCAACAATTTTTTTCACAGTTTTTGACACAACTTTTGAAATAGTTATTCATAGCTTACAATATTTATTTAAATAAAGTTCAGGGGCGTATATAGAAATTTTTTTCGGGGGGCGCCGAACTCAAAAATTTTTCTGCGGAAAATTTTTTTTTTTAAGAAACTATTTTTTTTCACACGAAATTTTTTGCGGAACAATTTTTCTATTGCGAAACCAAAGTTGTCCATCCTGCGGAAAAATTTGTTGCGCTGATGTCTGTATATCCCTATATATGTATATGTGTTTGGGAAATTTCGGGGGGGGGCCCGGGCCCCCTCGCCCCCCCCCCATAAATACGCCCCCTGATAAAGTTATATAAAATTTTTTCAAAATATCCTAAACAAAGAGTTACAAAGTTTTAATTTATCGAGGCCAGATCTGGACAGAGGATTTCGGGGGAATCTGGGGGTATGGAAAATTTTTTGAAAATTAGCCACTGAAATCTGCATTTTTAGCTATCCTGAGTCGTGAAAAAGACTAAACTTGATTTGAGCTTAAAGGGCCCGGGCCCTGAAGAAAAAAATTTCAAGAAAATGATTTTTTTAATTGAAATTTTAAGATTCGAGCTTAAAGAGCCCAAAAGCTCCCATGAAAAAAATTTCAAAAAAATGATTTTTTAAAATTTAAATTTAGAATTTGAGTTAAAAAGTGACGTTTCAATTCTAGATTGGAATTATCTTCAGACTATTTTATTTTTATGATAATATTTTGTCTTCTTCTATCCTGACCATCCTGTAATTGATTTTTATTTTTTTAAATTTTAGTAAATAATTTTCTCCCTTTGAATACTCATCGCCCCCCAATCGCCCCCCCGCTTAGTTATCGCCCCCCTGAAAACCCAAATCGCCCCCTTGGGGGCGATCGCCCCCAGGTTGGGAACCACTGGTCTATATAATATATAGTGAGAAAGTATTGTGATCATATCAAAAATTTGATGTGGATATTTTGATACATTTTAAAGTAGCTATTTAAATAAATGAAATAATTACTAGCTGCTTCTCTTTCTTCTTCTTGCTACTCTAAAATCTTCTATCCAGCTATATATCTACTTTTCTCCACATTTTGATACATGTTTTAAGGTCCCGTGGTTTTTGCAACATGGTCTGTCTGTCCTAGGAAATGAAAATTTTATATTTAATTTAGGTGATAACGAAGCTTTTGAACAAAATGGGCCGAAAAGCACTAGTACTTTACTGATGTACTTTTTTAGTTTTTTTTTTGAATTTCTCAAAATTCACTGGATCAATTTTGATTTGAATCCATAAATCAACTATTTTTTAGATGCTCTTTAAAATGTATATTCTCATTTTGCTCTCAAAATTGTTTGAAGCACACTTTACTCCTGTACATCATAGGAAAGATAGGAAAAATGGTTGCCATTCGTAGCTCAGCGCCATCTATGAAAAGCAAATAATCAAGTTTGGAGCTAAGGTGCTATGGGAAACTAAATATATCTTGACACAAAAAATCTGGTTTGACAGCACAGTACACAACATTCAATTATTGAAGGTAAAAGAAAGTTGTGTACTGTGGGACCATTCACACCAGATTTTTTACAAAGTGTTTCTGTACCGGGTAAAATTAGTCGGATGGTGAAAGAACCAGAAGCGCAAAAAATACAAAATCCATATTTTACTAATTACTTTACTAGACTTTTATTAATTAATCTTCTTATATTATTTTTTTTTTTATTTTGAAGAAAACAAGTTTAAAAAAAAAAGAGTTTTAATTGGGAATTACTCTCCAAATTGAAATTACTGTCGATGAGATGGGAATGACAAAAAATCCCCTGAGGCTCTAATGAATAAATAATTCGAAAATAAATGACTACCAAAAATAATTAGGTTATCCACCTAGTAACTAGGAAGACTAACATTATTCCCTCTCTTTCACCCCTTGGGGGAATTTATTATCAAAATAAAATTTATTAGTATAATAACAATTTGTGATGATGTGCTAAGACTCACATTCCCTTTACTTTTTCAGCTTTATTTTTGTATAAAAGTTGAAATAGTTTTTAATGAATTGTTGGTTATGAGAAATATTATCTGAATAGGAAGGAGTAAGAGCAGTATATTTGGTTGCCTATACTCAAGGCAGAGGCTTCTAGCTCGTATCTTTATACAATCACATTTATGCACATGAGCACAAGAACTTACTATCACAGTTGACATAGCTACTTCTCCTAGCAAATATATAGGCGTGAAAGTTCCAGGTTTAATTAAATAATTCAAAGTTCCAAGTTTAGATCTTTGATTTTTTTTATTCCAGTTATAAGAGAAAGTTGTGTTCTGTGCTTGTCACACCAGATTTTTTGTGTCGACATATATTAAGGTTCCGACAGTATGATACAGTGAGCGCCACAATTAAGTCCCCACCTAAGAGCTAGAGCCTTAAGTAAATGGTATAGTATATGGCATATAATGAAATAATTTTAATAAAAAATATTGAAATCAAATCAACTGAACCAGGTTTTATTTTACCTTTTCGGTCATTAAAATTATTTCACTATATATTACCATATCTCCTTTCTAAGGCTCTAACCTCAGGTGGGGACTTAATTGTGGCGCACACTGTACATTTGAATTCAGGATGTAACATTTTAAGCATGGGAAAATATTTATATTCTTTTTTTTTTTTTTTTTTGGAATGGGTGCATAAGGTCCGAAGAGCTATAATGACCAATAGTCACATGCAGCCAGGAAGAAAATAAAAACAAAAGGAGAAGCATAAAGGGGAAACTCAACTGCGGGAACTGAGAAGATGCCTGTTGAGGTTAGACTTGAAAGTCTGAAGATTGTAGGTTTTGGGGAAGATAGACGCAGGGAGCTTGTTCCAATCACGGGAGGTCATGGGGACAAAGGAAGAATGAAATTTATTTGTTCTGTTAGTCGTGATCTGAACAGCATAGGGATGCTGGGAAGATGCCTCTCTTGTGTTCCGTGAATATGTTGCATTGGGTGGGATAATTGATTTTAATTCGGCAGAGCATTGACCATGGTAATACCTGTAGAAGAGAGATAGTGCAGATACTCTTCTTCTATGATATTCTGTTACCATGGCAACCATTTCTCCTATCTTATGAATATACAAAAATAGTGTGCTTCAAAAGATTTCAATGGCAAAATGAGAATATACATTTTAAAGAGCATCTAATAAATAATTGATTTTTGAATTTTATTCCAAATCGTTGAAGCGAATTTTGAGAAAATCGAAAAAAAAACTGAAAAAGTACATCAGTAAAGTACTTGTACCCTTTGGCCCATTTTGTCTAAAAGCTTGTTTACACGAGTTCGGGAGGTGCCTAACTTAAATATAAAATTTCAA
This sequence comes from Euborellia annulipes, assembly GCA_023213315.1. Classification (NCBI taxonomy): domain Eukaryota; kingdom Metazoa; phylum Arthropoda; class Insecta; order Dermaptera; family Anisolabididae; genus Euborellia; species Euborellia annulipes. The sequence continues at coordinate 25,118 of JAKCPI010012194.1, read as the reverse complement.
CCTCCTTTGCTTGTACAAAAATATTGCACGTTTGCAGTTACGTTAATTTTGCAGTTACGTGTGTAACCGCCTTAAGTGTATAAAAATGAGTTGAATATTTTTGCATTATTTTTTTATAGTTGAATCTTTAACCTTTTTCACTTTTTTTTCAAACTTTTGTCTTTTTTTTACACCTTCGCACTCTCTCTCTTTGATATTTTCGTGACCCTTTATAAGGGCGCTTCCAAAAAGATTCTAGATCTAGAGAAAAGTAATATATAAACGTAATTATTTTTTTCCTCTATGATCATTTAATTAATATATTTCATCATTTTTTTTTCCTCTTTTATTTAAACGAGTTAAATAAAAAAAAAGGCATATGAACTCAATTTCCACTTCATTCGTATTTTATTTATTATTTAAATACAAAAAAAAAAAAACATAATAAATTAAATAATTTCGATAATACTCAATTTTTTTTTTATTATGTATGAAAAGCGGTGGGAGATCAATATTTAAACCTTTGATAAATTTATATACTCGATATAATAAATATCAAACGCTTATCAGTTTTATCAGTTTGGTTGATTAGCTTCTGGGTTTTTTTATCACTTACCTTCATCATTTATTTATTTATTTTTTTTTTTTTTGGGCAATTGGAAATTTTTATTTATTCATTTCGAATTGATAATTGAAGAACAATATTTAACTTTATTAATTTTCATTATTTATTTTATTTTCAATTACAATAAATATTTTTTATTAAATCGTAAGGACTTTTTATCATTTCCGGAAGGATATTTTTCTTAGTATATTGCAGTTAATAGAATCTTTAAGGGGGTTCAAGAGCGACGTCTAAACGGGCCTACTTTAAGAAAAAACTAGACTATTATAAGGAATTTTTCAATGCGGTTTTGTTTGTACATGAATTAAATTCATAAGAGATTATTGGGACATCGAGCTATAATTTTTTTAATGACTTATAAAAAAATTAAGGAAATTAATTTTTTTGTTATCAAGCAAATACAAAAAAACAATCAGTCCCAATAATCTTTAATTTTTTTTAAATTAAAAATGAATTTATTGTTATTATTAATCACAAATTAATTAAGAAATTTTTAAAATAAGCTTAGATGATTTATTTAAAAACCAACTGTCAAATTAGTTCAGCATCCTTGCAATAGATGGCAGGCTAGTCTAACAGCTGATCGCCAAATGGCCTATATCTGGCCTATATTTATCTATTTTTATGCTTTTATAAAAGATACATAATATATAATAACATTTATAAAGTATTTATTGTTAAAAGATCAATGAAAATCAACCAAATGCATTAAATATTATTAGCTACCATTCTGACATCTCTTGGCAAATTTTTTGATTTTTTGTGCATACTTTTCATGACACACAACGCCATCTTATCGGGAAAAACATGCGTAACACCTTCGCTCCTATTCCGCCTTAAAAGTGAAAATGATTTAATCCATATTTGAATTTATCAGAATTATTGGATAAGGGCTTATTAAATTTTAAAATAAATTGATTTTATAATTACATAAATTCTATTGATTTTTTTAAATCAGTAAATCAGGAAATTACATTCACACCAAGTTTATTTCATTTTACTATTTAATAAATATCAGAAAATAAAACTCAATTAAATCCCCTTTAATATATAATTATTTGCATTTGTGTAACGTAAATTTTTATTGAGTTATAAATACATTCCAATGACGTTATACAACTTGAATCTCTCAACCGGCGAGTAGAATAGTATTTTTTTTTTAATGAAATAGGCTACATGTATAAGCCTAGAGGGAGAGCAGAGGAAGGAGTGATTGGCATTTGATATCAGACAATGTTGTTGCTGTTGTTGTATTGACTTCTCTCTCCTCGTTTAGGTTTTCGTCTGTTTGCTTTTACTATCTCTCTACATATGTCAAGTTTGTCATCTGGGTACCACTTCTCTCTCTCTCTCTCTCTCTCTCTCGCTCTCTCTTGCTCTCAATTGAAAAAAAAAGGAGAGATTTTTTAAATCGATTTTATTCTTTATCACTCTCTATCCTATATTATAGTATAATTTATGATAAGGTTATAAAAATTATCGTTTAACATAGTGTATATTAATATAATACACATAAATCACAGAAATATATTTATTTTTTTTTATTTGAATTTTGATTTATTTTTCTTTATCAGATGAGCTTTTTAAATTGGGTCACCAAATAATTGTATTTTTTTTTTAAATTATAAATATTAGAAATAATTTTTGCTATTTAATATTTTAATTGAGCTCCTGGTAAGAGAAGGGAATCGATTTCTCGTCTCGTTTGTCTGTTGATCCCCTTAACTTACACCATCATACTTAACTATACATTCGCTCCCTTCAAAGTAGCTAATTTTAATTTTGAATGCGTTATTTCAAAGCCGCTCCATGCGAAAATTAAAATAAATTTTTTTTTTTTTTTTTTTTACAATTTTTGTTTTATAATGGGGCAAGCAAATTGTCAAAATATACCAGTATATTTATACCATATATACCAAATATACCATTAATAGTACCAGTTTTGCGGCACTGGGAATTCATTTCATGTTGATACATGTATTTATTATTTCTATGCATCGAAAGTATGTACAATTCTTAAAATGTTTTATTACAAAAATTCACAAGACGTTGTACCTGACACCGCATTTAAACAGCTGTTTAAAACGGTGTTCCAAATTTAAACATATTATTTTAGAAATAAAATGAAAGTATAATAGAGGTATTGGAGGATTTTATAAGAATTTCAAAAATGCAAAAAATTTACCCATGTTTGAGATTTATATCCAAAAATTTGCAATGGCAAAGCGTAGTAGCAGTAAGATGTTAATAAGAAAAATATCATCTCTGATTTATAGCCAATGTAATGTTTTTATTTTTTTTATCTTAAGAGCAAAATTAAATATCCATGGCTTTTAAGGATCGTGAAAATACTGAGGGGTTTTATTTTTTATTAGTTTTTAGACACAACGCGAAAGAAAAAAAAACGAAAGAGAACTCTAAAACAGATGTGTGTATCTAATTTGTAAAACAAACCCCCGCCGCTTCTTATTCTTCTTTTTTTATAAAAAAGACAAAAAGAAGATGGAAAATCTTTTTTTTTTATTTATTTGTGACTCTGGAAAATCTCTTTTATTGGTAGGGGAATCAAATCCTTTAAATTTCCATTTAATTATTATGTAGATATAAAAATTGTTTGAAGTGCACTTTACTGATGTAGTATTTCAGATTTTTTAAATTAATTTTCCGGCTCTTCCTACCATAGAGTCAATGTTAAATCCCTATGGGGATTTGCTGGTTAATTTCGATTCAAAAGGGGGTCGGTCCCCTTTGGAACTTTTTACACAAAATTTTGTATTTATTTAGGATATTCAAATATGAGATTAAAATTTTGAAAAATAACCATAGTTTATTTCAAGCAATCAACATTTATGGTAAAATACACAGAGCCTATGGAAATTTTGAATCAATTGACTTTTACTTTCTCTTAGCTATGTGTATATTTTTTTAATATACCGTACATATACGGTATATATAGAGAGAAAGTATTGGATTCATGAAAAACATATAACCAAGTATTTATTAATTTAAACAAGCGAAAAATGTAGGTAGCCGGATCCGTCGTTTTACACTGCGACTCCCGGCGGTACCTACATTTTTCGCTTGTTTAAATTAATAAATACTTGGTTATATGTTTTTCATAATTACTTCATGGACCAACACATGATATATATAGACTAATTCTTTATTGGATTCATGTCAAAAATTTGATGTCGAAATTTTGATGGATCTTCACGTTTTAAGGTCCCCTGAAGTGGTTTTCGCGACATTGTCTGTCTGTCTGTCTGTGAACAATCTATCTCAAGAACGAAAAGAGCTAGGAAGTTGAAATTTTATATTTAAGTTAGGCACCTCCCCAGCACGGGACAGGAAGCTTTTGAACAAAATCCGCTAAAAAGTACTAGTACTTTACTCATGTACTATTACAGTTTTTTTTCGATTTTCTCAAAATTCGCTACAACGATTTTGATTAAAATTCAAAAATCAATTATTTTTTAGATGCTCTTTAAAATGTATTTTCTTATTTTGCCATTGAAATTCTTCTGAAGACCACTTTGCTCTTGTACTTCATAGGAAAGATAGGAGAAAATGGTTGCCATGGTAACAAGATATATTTTTTCATACTTATAAATTTTTCTTACATCTTGAAAATCGACTGTACCGTACTGTCTGAATCTAAATATATGTCGAAACAAAAAAATCTAGATCTCCTCTGAGAAAATTCGGGTACCAGTACTGTCCTTTTTTGTTTTGCTCAAAAGCCAACGACCTCTCGGTCAACCCGGAACTAATATGAAAATTGAGCCAAATCGGTTCTTTCCCTTGTCGAAAATACTGTAATTTTATTAACTTAAATTTCAAATTATCATGCTTAATAAAACAGTACGACGTTCTCTTCAGATTGGTAATTTTCAATTAATATGAAAGCATTTTTATATTTAAATGTAAGTCTACGGTCCATGGAATGTCCATAGGGATGACTCTTGATTATATTTAACATTTTTGAACAATCTTTTTTGTTGTTGTTGTTTTTTTGATAGAGGGAAATTGATTGAATTAACTGAACCCAGTTTAATGAAAGGATTTTTGATTAATGCATTTAAAAACAGACAATAAAATAAAATGCCCACCCAGTCGCTGATTTTATTTCAAATATCCAATCAGAAAGAATCTACAAAATTAAATTATCAAAATAAATGTGTATATTTAATTCCCTAATATCCGTCTGTCTCTCTGTTTATATCATTTTGAATATGTTATTTGTTAATGCAATTTTAAAATTCAATTTTATAACAGAAATAGCTTTCTGAAAAGGATAAATCTTGACTAGTGTGACAAGCACGGTGGACAACTTTCTCTTACCAAAGGGTGTAAGAGAAAGTTGTGTGCTGTGTGCTACTCACATCAGATTTTTTAATTTAAATTTACTTAAAACCACCAACGAGTTCGTTTAATGAAGTGTTAAAATTTAAATCATTTTTTAGCATAATCTTTTTGTTTCAATCTAATCGTTGTCGTTATAGCTAAATTTTAATTTCCTTTTTTTTTTTTTTTTTTTTTTGTTTGGAAATTCAAACAACATGTATAATAAAATATTCAAATTATTACATTTTTATAGCTTGCTTAGTGTTTTATTTTTCATGTTGATGTTATAAAACAAAAAATAAAGTATTTTATAATAGATTTTAGCTGATAAAAATTATTAGATAATTATTATTTTTTCTTGTATAGGCAGAAAATGAGACACATTTGATTTTTTACTATATGTATGTATGTATGCATGCATATATAAAGAGAAAGTATTGTATTCGTCAAAAAATTCGACTTCGAGATTTTGATGATTCTCCACCTTTTAGACCTCCCTGAGTCAAAAAAAAAACACATTATGTCTGTGTGTCCGTCTGTGTGTGTGTGTGTGTGTGTGTGTGAACACGATTGTTTAAAAACGCAAGCAGCCAGATCGCTGAAATTCTGGATATACTCTTTACACTAAAATTGTAAATATCTATAAACTATGAGTAAATACGTCATCAGGAAGTATAATAGTACTTTACCTAAAAAGTTTTTTCAAAAATTTTGAAACTTTCAATTTTTTTGTCATATTATGATAAATTACTAGCCGCGTCGCCCACCTTCGCCTCCTGCTTGAGGATTTGTTTACATTCATGGAATACACAAATGAAAAGAATACATAAATATTTCTCTATACATTTCCTATGGGAGAAATCGTAACTTTAGGAATTAATAACTCAAAAAGTTATAGGAATTTCGGGATGAAAAAAATTTTCCTGTAATCCCGAGAAGGTCCTCTTTATGCATATAAAATTTCATTTCAAAATTTCAACGGGAAGTTGCCTAAATAGAGCGTGACATACACACAGACAGATAGACAGACGGACATTAACGAATTACATATATAGATTCTATTTTAAAGTTTTTATTCTTTGACATTTTTTCGAAAACTGAAGATCCAATATTCCAATCCAGGGCCTGCTTGAGGATTTATTTACATTAAATAAATATTTTTATATAATGAAAAAATCCCGCACACCCAGGATTTGAACAGGGTTCTTCTTGTAGAAAGCCGACACTCTAGATCGCCACACCAGCGAAGAATAATGAATAGTGCAATTAGAATAGCAAAAGGAGCATGACCAGCCAAAAATATAAAGCCTTAAATTTTCACAAATTAGCGGGACTTTGTGCTTTTGTGCTGGGATCAAGGGTTCGCATCCCCCTCATGAGAAAAAAATGTATTTCTATTGTGTTGGCTACCAAACCTAGATTCACAATTTTACGAAATTTAGATTAAAAAAATTGATTTAATTAATTGAGGAATGTCACTTAAACTGATTTTTGTAATTTTCAATCCTTTAACTATGAATAGTTTGTGCCGATAATTACTCAAATAATTAATAAGGGTTCCAACCGCCCATTCATCCCACTTGAAGTATCTCTTTAGTAAATTCCTAATTAATTGTTTAATATCGACATGAACAAGAGTTGTTTAAATCAAATTTATTAAAAATTTCCCTTTACCATAAGAGAGAGAAAAGCAAAGCAAGAGAAGGGCTGTTCTGGCTGTGAGGTTGCATTCAATTTTTTTTCTCCTTTAATGTATACTTTACGATATCTTGAAAACCTTTTTTTTCCTTCCTTGTCGTCCATTCCGACAAAACATTATATATATATAGGCTCCAAAAGAGAGGGAATCTCTCCATCCATCCACTCTTTCATGCAAACATTCAGAGACGTGTGTCTTCGATAAATGTGTCAACGGAAAAAGTAAAGAAAGAAAATTCTTGATAAAAATATTTATCGATATTTTTTCTTCTAAAAGATTTTTTTTTTTTTTTTTTTGTTTAAATTTAATAATAATTTGTAAATTCAAAATTACATGATTTTGATTATGATAAATTTGAAAGATCTGACAATTAAATTTTTGCAATGAATCGCTGGAATGGATTTGACAAATGGTAAAAAAAATTATTTTTTCCTTTTTACAGAACCTTTTATTTAATTGACAACTGTAAGGGCGCACATAGGTCTACAGTTTCGGCTCCCCAAGAGTCATCATCAAGCCTATATCAAACAAAATTACATTCAGGATAGGTGAAAAAGTGAAGAAAATCTGCAGCTAGTTGTTTTTCATTATTTTATTTCCACCACGTTGACGTTTCGATCTCGGTTGGGATCATCCTCATAAAATTACATTCTTCATTAAATATATTGACAGTAGAAGACACTTTTCATATATATATATAAACCAGTGGTAAAGTCCGCCTTCGGCGGGATTTACCAGTGGCCGGGGGCTACCCCCCCCTGGACTCCCTTGCACGCACACCTTCGACGAGCAAATGAATCAGATTGATTCTTGCTGACTGGAAATTTTCAAATTTCCTTCTCTGACTTCAATTTTAAATTACCCGCTCCCGCTCCACTTCCTGTAACTATAGCCAATCAGCGTCCAGACGGAAGCTAGCCGCTAACGCTTTATATATAGTAATTTTTGTACTTTAAATTGTAAACAAACATTTATATTTATGTGAAGTGTCTTCTACCGCCAATTTATTTGATGAGTAATGTAATTTTGTTTGATAATAGGCCTAATGATGACTCCTGGGGAGTCGAAACTCTAGAATGATGTGCGGGCCTACAGTCGCCAGTTAAATAAAAGGCCCTGTAAAAAAAAAAATATTTTTCTTCTTACTATTTGACAAATGCATTTGACATCCAGCAGTAACTTCCATCCAGCTTTGAAATTCATTTGCAAATTTTCCCATGCCAAATGAGTTTTTTTCCTTTGTTTTTATTTTTTTTTTTACTTTCTCTTACCTATAAATGTAATATATAAAGAGAAATAATTGAGTTTGATATCGAGATTTTTATGACTTTTTGAGAGTCTCTAATTTCAAAAAATCCGGGATTAACTCAGTTTTCTAAAAAACGTCAAAGTATAAAAACTTTAAAAATAGAGTAATTTATCATAATATGATAAATTTCAAAATTTTTGAAAAAATCTTATTAAGTTACTGCTTCCGGTTGACGTTTTTACTCTAAATGTTGATACAAATCTACAATTTTAGTGTAAGAAGTATATACCATATCCCTATGCCATAGGCGTAGCCAGAAATTTTTGATGGGGGGTTTAGGATTATTTCTCCCCTCCCCCTCCCGACTAATAGGGCAGTATAGGGCGTCTAATGAAATATATGACTAGCAACTTACCCCACCTTCGCTTCGCTCCCCCCCTGGACCAACTCTCGAGGTGGCTCTGGCCCGCCCTTTCTTAATTAAGTGCCACAATTTTTCAATCAACTCGTATCAGGCAATAAATTCTTAATTTTATGTATAAGGGCCTAAAATACCGAGGTGTCCCTCAAATTGTTTCTCTTGACCAGAGTCCCATCTCAGATCTCTTAAAAAAACGATCAATTTAGAGTTCAATTTTTGCTTTAAGAAAAAAAATAAAAAAAATAAATTTATATAATAATTTTTATTATTTTTCATTTGCGAGATTTAATCAATTTTAAGCGGCTTTAATTTTTTATAAAGCATAACAAAAATCAATTCTTTTCAATTGAAAAATTCTGAATTTTTTCGAATTTTTTGCGTTTTATTTAATTTTTACTTTTCTCTTACCTCTATATATGTTAATATATATAGAGAGAAAGTAGTGGATTCATGTCAAAAATTCGATGTCGAGATTTTGATGGATCTTCACGTTTTGAGGTCCCCTGAATCCAAAAAAGTGGTTTTCGCGACATGGTCTGTCTGTGTGTGTGTGTCTCTGTGTGTGTGTGTCTGTGAACAAAATATCTCAAGAACGAAAAGAGCTAGGAGGTTGAAATTTTATATTTAAGTTAGACACCCCCATGGGACGTGACACGAAGCTTTTGAACAAAATCGACCAAAGAGTACTAGTACTTTACTGATGCACTTTTTCAGTTTTTTTCGATTTTTTCAAAATTTGCTCCAACGATTTTTTTTAAAATTCATATATCAACTATTTTTTAGTTGCTCTTTAAAATGTATATTCTCATTTTGTGATTGAAATCTTCTGAAGACCACTTTACTCTTGTACTCCATAGAAAAGATAGGAGAAATGGTTGCCATGGTAACAAAATATAAACATTTTGCCATACTTATAAATTTTACATCTTGAAAATCGAATGTACCATACTGTCGGAAACTAAATACATGTCGACACAAAAAATCTGGTGTGACAAGCACAGTACACAACTTTCGATTACCGAAGGTAAGAGAAAGTTGTGTGCTGTGCGCCAGTCACACCAGATTTTTTTTTAAGCTAGAGAAAATTATTATAATTTACTTTCTCTTACCCTATATATTATGAAATATATAGAGAGAAAAAGTATTTTGTATTATAGAGCTTAAATATCTAGTCATGGTTTGGGTCCAATAGGGGGGTTTGAACCCCCAAATCCCCCCCCGTGGCTACGCCTATGCCCTATGCTGTTCAAATCACGACTAACAGAACTAGTCACTCGGACCCGCGTTGTGAACAATGCTTTTCAAAGGGAAAATTTCAATTTCCTCTAACGTCTCAAGCTGTTGTTGCTTGCAAACAAACTGAAACGATGATGATTGATCTCTCTCTATAACTCCATCCAACTTCGTCCATCCATGTTAGCTAGAATTTATTATTATTATTTTTATTATATGCCTATTATTAATTTCATTTATTTTTTTATCAAAATTTGGTGTACCTATTATTTTTTTTTAATATTTCTTTGATTTTATACATAAAAATAAAAGTTACAAAAGAAAAAGGAGCAAATTTATTTATATAATGGAATTCTTCTAGCGCCATCTTGGATAATGTTTTCTATCACGGGCTGATCTAAAAATATTTTCTAATCACATACATATTCCATTTTAATTAATGTTGTAATCTTAAAAAAAAAAAAAGCGAGTTTGTTATTTTCTAAACGTTCAACTGATTCATAATATTTACTTTCCTACTAATAATAATAAATAGTGTAGGAGTAGGAGTAGGAGGAAGGAGACTTGAATGGAGTGAAAAGCCTCTAACTAAAAGGATTTTTAGTTTATTTTCACTTCCTATTTATTTATTAAATGGTTTCCCTTACAAAAGTCAATTAATTCCATTTCCTTTTCTCTCTCTTTTTTTTTTTTACTCCACAATAACTATGTTTGTGCTCTCTCTCTTTCTGTTGTTGCATTTAGCAGATTGCATTCATCTATATGCAAATATGCAAGGCTTGTTACTAATTAGAATATCACTTGGCCATTTGTTTTCATTTGAAGTAATCATTTGTAGGAAGGAAAAACAAAGGTAGGGAAGTCAAGTAGTGGGGGTAGAAATAGGAGAATGAAGAACCTGCAAATTACTTTGATCTCTACCTCTTCTATCAATTTATACGTATATGGAAATAATTATGATTACTGAAATAGATCAATCCAAATCCCTTTAAAGGCCAAAGATCCCTCCACTAATAGCTGTCAAACCAAACTGCACGATGCCTCTCTTTGATGTTTATAATAGAAAGGAAGACGCCTTAAAATAGTATGGCCGATCTCGAAACTACCATGTTATAATCCTTATCCACAAGCGAACTTATGCATATTACTCAAAAACTTAATATAATTCAAAGAGTTCACCGTTTGCACTAGTTGAAACATTCTTCTTCTTCTTCTTCTTTCTTCGCCTGATTATTCCCCCAGTGCGGGGTCGGCGGAATTTGTCATTCAAGGGTTTTTGCGATCGGGAAGGGATAGAACAGGCCGGCCCGTCGCACGGTCGAAGATATAGAAGGGAAGAAACTGACATGCAAAGAACAGAAGTACTGCCAGTTCTAGCTAGGGTAGCTCGTGGTCGCCATCCACGTACCCACAAGATGTGGGCCCCTGAGCAAACTAGTTGAAACATTATTATATTTAATTAAATTATCGTCTAATTATAGAAATATAAACAACACAAGGTTAATTTACTTCAATCTGTCACAGCTACACTTGTTGGATACAGGATTTAGGTGTGTTGATTAATTAAAAAAATGTTTTTAATTTTTTTTTTTATATGTTTAATTTTTTGAATTTTCCATCTTCACGACCTGTTTTTTCAAAGAATTACATTTACATTAATATTCAACATGTATTAAATACATCCATTATATATGTATACTTATACTGTAAATGTAATTCTTTGAAAAAACAGGTCCTGAAGATGGAAAATTCGAAAACGATAATTGCATACGTTTGACCTAAGAAAAAAATTAAACATATATTTAAAAAAATAATTAAAAAAAAAAATTTTAAATTAATCAACACACCTAAATCCTGAGTCCGATGAGTGTAGCTGTGGCAGATTGAAGTAAATAAAGGTAAATAAAACTCTCCTCAGAATTAAATAAAAAAAAAACACAAGGTTAAGTTTCAAAGGATTTCCTTATGCGCATTTCGAGGTTAATACGTCATCTTCAGAGCTATGACACAAAGTTTGTGTTATAGCTCTGAAGATGACGTATTAACATCGTAATGTGCAAAAGCTAAAATAAAATCTTTTTGAAACTTAACCTTGTGAAATACAAAATTGTAATTTTTACTTTTCCTTACCTATATGTATTTCGAAAGAAAGTGTATATTGTATTCTTGATAAATATTTCAAAAAATTGATGGAAATACACGTTTTGAGTTCAAAAAAGCGTATTTTTGTGTGTGAGAATTGAACCTAGAGCTTGGTCAAGCAAACCAATATTTAAAAAAAAATAGATAAATCATAATGCAATTGGAGTGGAAAAGCTTCAAGACAGCATTAAACATTTTGTTGCCTAAGTTCTAGGCTCCACTCTCAAGCACATCAGACACTTCTGTACCCTCCTGAGGTACGAAAATAAAATCGGCCAAAAAATACTAGTACTTTACTAATTACATTACTTTCTCAAAAAGCGCTCTAATGATTTTAAAATTCATAAATCAATTATTATTTAGTTTAAAATGTATATTCATATGAATGTTTATAAATTTTGAATTGCCGGAATCTAAATATACAGTATGTCGACCCAATAAATCTGGTGTGACAAGCACGGAACACGTAAGAGAAGGACACACCAGATTTTCTTTGACAAACACTCCATAAAAAGTATCCAGTAATATTTCATTTTAAAAGAAGTAGGTGGTCCGATTGTCTGTAGGAGTTTCATTATATATGAGTAAATGAATAAACAGAAGAAGTATATATATTTTACATTTCAAGAGCTGGACTCTTATTACATTTGAATTTTGACTTTAATTTTATGCCTCCTAAGAGAGGGCAAACATAAATAAAACTTTACTTTTTTTTAAGATTTACGATGTTTTTCCTCTACAGATGTGCAAACTCTTTTTTAATGAACCAAAACGTAGTAAAATAGTCTAAAGAGGAAAAAATAAAAATAAAAAACAAAAAAAAAATGGACTGCTCTTTGATTTTAAGACTCACCTGACATTTATGTCCGATTGTATTATAAAAATAAATTGTTCGAAGCACGATCCAGACATTTTGTAGAAAAATAGGGGAGAGTATGGCAATCTCAATTAAAGCTGGGCATTTGCCAAAAACTGGCAGAAGATCAAAGCCTGCGCCAGAGTGCACTATGCGCCTGCAGATAATAAACAGAGTAGAACCTTTTTATTTACAAGTTTTAAGGGTTTTTTTTTTTAATTCGAGAAAAAAAAATTAATTCTCTAATCATTTGTACCACGTAATGCAGAACAAATTTGTTTAGAGTATAACCACCCTTCTCAGTAAGAAATTCCACAGATAGATTTGGAAACAATTTTGTATTGAACCCATCATCTAAATTAGAATTTCAAACAATAAATAATAATAATATTTCAAACAATAAAATTAATAAAAAATAAATTAAAATAATTATTTTCCCGAATTATTTCAAAGGGAAAATAAAATAACATTATTATTTCTTTTAAACGGACATATATAATTTAACTTTTCATCCCTCTCTTTAAAGGCAACATACATAAATAAATTAAAATAATTATTTGCCCAGAAGAATTACACAAATAATGTTTGTAAACATTTACATTAATACTATACAAAAACATCACTCATACCCATATATATCTACTAGAAGAGGGGTGTATACAATATAAGGAGGGGGGCCCTCGCCATCAAATCCATATACATATATTCGGGTATTCAGCCAACAAGGGGTATATAATGGGGTGCCAAAGAGGTCCCCCCCCCGAAATAAATTTTTCATATCTACATAGATAGATATACACGGGTGTATAGCCAATGTGAATATTTTTTAATAGGAGAATTAAATTCAAGTACACAGTATGTAATTCACTTCTGAAGATGACACACATGGTGCCGAAATGCGTATAAAGTGTTAATATTAAATTAATATATATCATTGAAACATAAAACCTTGTGTACTTGAATTTAATTCTCCTATTAAAGTATAATGTTTCAACTAGAGCCAACGGTTACCAGTTTAAAATTAATTAGTGAATATTTTTGTTTGAAAAAGTGCGCAAAATTTCCTGTAAGGCGAAAAAAATTTCGTCTCCCCCAAAAAAAGGTAAAATGATTTCCAAGGGAGGGAATAAAAAATTTCCGCCCTAAGAAAAAATTTATAATTTCGTTATTTAATAAAAATTTGTCTTTGAGGGGATGGCCCGGGCCCCTCGGGGCTGAAGTATATCCGGAATTTTAAAAATATTTTTGTGTATGGGAGGGGGGGGGGGGTGTGTAAAAATGATTTCGGCCTTTCCCGCCCCGAAAAAAATTTCTATATACGCCCCTGCCTAGAAGAGACAAAGCTCCTTATTATAATAATAATTAATAATTCTAAAAGAAAAATCTAGTGTGACTGGTCGCACCGCACACAAGTTTCTCTTGCCATATCGGTAATTGAAAGTTTTTTTTTTTTTTAAACACTCACTCTCAAACACACATACACACAGTCCTCTCGGCAACTCAGGCCATATAAGACCTTTACTATAACCGTTATTAATGAATATATCTATCAGGCATTCTTATTTAAGCCATTTGGTATCCAAATTAATTGAAAGTTATGTTCCGTGATTTGCACCCCAGTCAATTTGCATTTAAAATTCTATTATTACAATGACCTAATTTCTTTGATATTTTATATTATTTTTTTTAGCTCTATTTATTTTGTACATGTATCTAGAGAAGGGAAGAAGAAATAGGAAAGGAAGGAGGTAAATGAAAGAGAGGGGGGCTGGGGAAAGGCTTTTATTTCAAAAGGGGTTCAAAAATAACGAGCGGAAGTCATATCTTGTGTGTGATTTTTAATTCCTTTATTTTAATGTCCTTTGTTCTCTCTGAAAGATTAGATTAATTGCATAAGAAAAAAAAAAAACTTTAATTCTGCTATTTATTGACTTTTTGAGAATAAACAAAAACATAATTTTTTTTGATAATGAGATGCAAGGAAATTTCATCTTCTTCATCCCTTTATTTATTATGAAATTAATTAACTTTGAAGGAGGCTTATTGATGGTAATATACAGGGTTTTAAAAGGAGTCAGCCACCTAAAGATATTTCTTATTTTTTTGACGTTTCGGTTCACATTTGAGATTATCTTCAGAAACAAACTATTGTCAATTTATGCTTGGTTTTATGGACCGTTTATTTGAAAGTGGTGTAAGTTCATTTTCTATTGTTTCCAGAAAATGAAAGGTTAACATATCTGTTTATTAAAAAATCTATTTACCGACCAATTTTCAATTGTACAAAACATGGGAATTTTTTAAGAAATTTACCACTAGCTAGTTATACATAGAAAATTTACATTAATTTAAGCATAATTTTTTTTTTAATGAACTTACACCACTTTCAAAATAAACGGTCCATATCTACAATTGAGTGCATATATATTGGCAACCTTCATATCTTCCTTTTACTTTTTACCTTCTCTTGCCTATGTAATTTATATATATAGAAAGTATTGGATTCATGTCAAAAATTCGAGATTTTGATGGATATACACGTTTTGAGGACCCCTTAATCCAAAAAAGTGGTTTTCGCAACATGATCTGTCTGACTGTGAACAAAATATCTCAAGAACGAAAAGAGCTAGGAGATTGAAATTTTATATTCAACTTACTTGTTAGACACCTTCCTAGCACGTGACAGCAAGCTTTTGAACAAAATCTGCTCAAAAGTACTAGTACTTTACTGTTGTACTTTTTCAGTTTTTTTTTCGATTTTCTCAAAATTCGCTCCAACGATTTTTTTTAAATACAAAAATCAATTTTTTTAGATGCTCTTTAAAATGTATATTCTCATTTTGCTATTAATTAATTCTTCTGAAGACCACTTTACTCTAATAGAGAATATAGGAGAAATGGTTGCCATGATAACAAAAATAAATATTTTCCCATGTTTATAAATTTTATTCTAATATATCGGAGGAACTAAATATATCTGGACACAAAAAAATCTGGTGTTACAAGCACAGAGCCCAACTTTCGATTACCGAAGGTAAGAGAAAGTTGTGTGTTTGTGAACAGTCACACCAGATTTTTTTCATATTTTGAATATCTCAAAAATCACTAGGTTATTATGTAAACTACTATATACCGGTTGACTTATTTACTCCAAAAGTCGATACAAATCTACACTTTTAGTCGCAAAATCCAGGGGAAGTCATTCCCGAATTTTTTAATTATATAGCTGGCCTTTAATAATATTTGTTTGTATATACTTGAAAAAGATTTATTTTTTTTTCGTTCATATATGAAATAATTTTTCCATTTGAAATTCGAATTAAATGTAATTGTCTATAAACATAAAAGTGCTTTTTCCTTTTTTATCCGTCTAGACAGAAAAATTACGTGATTAATAATATTTTTAACCTTTTGAAGAGAGAAAGAAAAAATTATTATTTTTCTCCAATTTCATTTTGTTCATTTAATGGTTTGTGCTGTTATTTTATTTTCTGTTTTCTTGCAAACAAAAATAACATATAGGTCACTTATGCGCTTG
Source organism: Euborellia annulipes (assembly GCA_023213315.1). Taxonomy (NCBI): domain Eukaryota; kingdom Metazoa; phylum Arthropoda; class Insecta; order Dermaptera; family Anisolabididae; genus Euborellia; species Euborellia annulipes. The sequence continues at coordinate 9,032 of JAKCPI010012194.1, read as the reverse complement.
GTAAAATTAAATTTTTTGTGTTAATATTCTCATTCAAAATTAATAATGAAAAAAGTTATATAAAAAAAAAAGATGAATGATTTATATAACTGAATATAAAAATTTTCAATGAGTCGCTTAATTGCCATTTCTTCGCATTTGATTCTTCTAACGTTATATCGTACCCCAACAATAGAAAGAATACAACTAAACTAAACTAAACAACGAAAACTAAACTAAATTTAACTTGTGTCGGTTCTGCTCTCCGAAAATCCCACATTTTTACTTTTGTCTGAAAAAAAAAAATGATTATAAATGATCGAGGGATACACACGCCCGCAGCAGGTCTGCATAGTGAACCTTGAGGGACACACAGGGATTCATACGTCCACACCAGGGACAGACAGGAATACACACGCCCGCACCCGGGACATACAGGGATACACACGCCCGCACCAGGGACACACACAGTAGATCTAAAGTGACCAGAAAAAAAATGTGTATCCCTGTGTATCCCTTGTGTGGACGTGTATATCCTTATGAGTCCCTAAAGGTTCACTATGCAGACCTGCTGCGGGCGTTTGTATCCCTCGATCATTTTTAATCATTTTTACTCTGGCCTTTTGTTACTGTAGCATTGAAATTAAAATAATGATACGTTATTCCACTCACACGACGAGATTGAAATTAAGCCATTAATTGAATATTTTAACAACCTTTTTAAAATATTTTAAACCGAAAAATTAAATTAAATTAAATTAAAATATTTGACATCAAACTCCCAACACATTATAATGACAATAAAAAGCTTACGACTGAACTTTTTTTTTTCTTTATTTACCTATATATTGTTTCTTTTGTTTTGAGATTGGAATTCTTTAAAAGTTCTGATATTCTATGCCGGTGATAAATATGATTTTCACACCCACTTGTTCTCTCGGACAATATGCGGCTGACTTTTTTTTAAACACTCACACTTTTTTCTCATTCCCACTCACACACATTGCTATTTGTGGCTCTCGATAAATGTTAAAAAAAATCTCGTTTTTCAAAAAAAGAGGCGGAAAAAATTTACTTTTGCTAAAAAAAAAAGGTAAAAAGATTAGATTTCCACGGGAGGGGTAAAAATTTTCCCCAGGGCGACAATTCCTTTAATTTAATACCTTTTTTTTGCATACTTTTTAAATACGAATTTAATTTCGGTTCGCGAAAAATTTCAAATTATGAAAAATGGCTCGGACTATCAAGGAGCTTGGCCACCCATGCTATAACTATATAGCGTATAACGTAACAGGGACGAGCAAGATCGCGATCCTTTTGGATTTAAATCCGTTCCGGTATTTTCGGATCTGATTCGAAATACTTTTTTTGGGGAGGATTTTGGATCTGGTTTGCGGGGGTTGATTTAAGAATTTGGATCAGAAATCATTTTTGCTCTCTGGATCTAGGATCGGATCGCTAATCCTCTTTAAAGAATTTTGTCCATCCCTGATACGTAATTCCTGGAGTGGAAAAATTTTAAAAATAAAACTTATCTGAATTTCCAAGACAATGATTTAAAATATTGTTATTATTATTAATATTCTATATTTATCCGAGTGATATCTTTCTTTAATTTAATCCAAAATTAAATCACAACTCCTAAATAGTGAATGCCAATTACTTATTAGATCTCTGTATATCTCTAATCGATTATTAATTATTCATTTTTCTTTGTTTTAGGTGAGATGCTGGCTATTTTTTGGTTACTTCTGTATACTACAATTTTGCCATATGGCAAGGTAATTTATTTTATTTTATTTTTATTCATTTAATTTTCTAGAATACTTAAATTGTTTACACACTTGTACAGTGAGCGCCACAATTACGTCCCCTGAAAAGGTAAAATAAAATCATCTGTACCAGATTTTACGTTTTCTTTTTTCGGTCATTAAAATTATTTCACTATACAGCATATACTTGAGGCTAAAGCTATCAGGTGGGGACTTTATTGTGGCGCTCACTGTACTAAGGGCCAGGGGATCATCACTTCCCGTCCCAAGCGAGATAATTTATTTCAATTGAAAGCCTATATCGCCTTAGATGACGAAAAGACTTTAAAACTTTGATTGTGGGTTCATCTCTTGCCTCCGCCCATATTTATTTAAACAAATTGTAATAATTCATTGAATCGCTAACAGATTCGGAATTATTATAAATTTTCAATAAAAGATAACAGAATCAAAGATTAATTCAATTAGTAAACCTATTCGCCTAAGATTTTCCTCATCAAATGACCACACCTTATTTTCAACAAAATACAAAAATGAACTCTACACATATAAATCAATATTTTCCTCTTGATGTGTTTTTATTATGACTGACTCAGTGGAGATAACAAATAACAAAAAAACATTCCTTTTCTCTCTCATTTTCTTTCATCCTCTGTCATTAACCGAGAGAAATTGATAAAAAAAAAACGTTTGCGAGTCATACTTTTTATGAGAGGATGTTTGCAAATTGGATTTTAAAACAAAGCGTGTATTTCCGTTGAATCATAATTTCTTATATAAATTATAAAGGCTGTCATCAGTGGTAATAAATGATACAGCTGTTCGTTAGCCAGTTTTAAGATGATCCTCTTTTGGCCTACATTTGGCCTATATTTATATATTTTTATGCTTTTATAAAAGATACATAATATATAATAACATTTATAAAGTATTTATTGTTAAAAGATCAATGAAAATCAACCAAATGCATTAAATTATTAGCTTCCATTCTGACATCTCTTGGCAAATTTTTGAATTACTTAATTTTTGTGCATACTTTTCATGACACACAACGCCATCTTATCGGGAAAAACATGCATAACACCTTTGGTTCTATTCCGCCTTAAATAAATTTTACATATTAAACTTAATTTTTTTTTAAATTCAAGAAAGGGTCCCTGGAACTTCAAAAGGTTGAGAAACTGTTCTATGGTGGTCATTGGAAGAAAAGTGGAAAATAATAAACAAGATGTGGAGAGGCTCCTGAATTTTATAATTGGACGTTTGGGTTGCCTACATTCCATTTCCCAATATTTATTTAATAAAATCATTTTATGAATTTTATTTCTCCCCTCCATCTAATACAATTTATATTTTCTAATATAAACTTTTGATTAAACGATTTTTTTTTGTTTCTCTCCTCCACCTTCTTTTTATTTATTATTCTCTTGAGAAGAGAAAATCCCTTCCTGTTGCAAGAGAGAGAAGGTCCTTCTATCTGTCCTTCCCTTTTTTTTTTTTTAAACTAAACTAAAGTTGACAGCCTTGTCTACACCAATTCACCCCCACATTCACACATTTACACTCACACAGAGGCCAATGCCATCATCACATCCCCCAAATGGGCAGGAAAAACGACAGTCCAACCCCTTTTTTTCTTTTTTTTTTCACCTGCCCAACAACAACAACACCAACACCAAGGCTGTCACTTGAACAACAACAAAAGACTTTATGTCTCTTTTCATTTACAAGAAAATAATATAATTCTAACAAGATTAAAAAAACAAAAACAAAATAGGGTTAATTCTAATGAAAGGCTAGTATTTCTAATCTAATTAAATTTAACTAGCTTACATTAAAAAAATAATTGATTTTAAATAAATACAAAATATTATAATTGAAATTTTTTTAGACAATGAAATGGAATTGTTTTATATTCTAATAATTAAAATTTTGAAATAATAATTATTATACTGGCTGTGAGTATTAATTATAGTTGCGTGGAATGTAGTCAGCCAAGGAAAATAAAAACAAATTTATTCTGTCGACGTTGCGCCCGTCGCGCTCTTCCTCGGGACAGTATAAGTGTCAAAAATTACAGATGGTAGTGACAAGATAGTCGGATAATGAGATCATTATTAATTCATTTTGCAAATACATTGTTAATGTTTGTTAAGATTGTTTAATAATGTCAACCGACTATCTTGTCACTACCATCTGTAATTTTTTACACTTATACTGTCCCGAGGAAGATCGCGACGGGCTCTCGAAACGTCAACAGAATAAATTTAGTTTTTTATTTTCCTTAGCTGACTTCATTCCACGCAACTAGAGATAATTTTGAAATAATTTTTGGATGTTTGGTTTTATTTATTAAAAAAAAATTCGGATAATAGAAGAACTCGGGTTCTTTCTTGATATTTTTTTTAATTTTGCCCTTTCGACTACTGAGGCCATTTGATTGTATCAGGCTACATATATTTTTTTAAATACAATAAATATACCGATAGCTACGGAGGACCTTCAACACTCTGATTCCTTGGGGTCACCCATTCATCCTTGATATGGCATTTCTATATATGTTAATAAATAGAGAGAGAAAGTATTGGTTTCATGTCAAAAATTCGATGTCGAGATTTTGATGGATATACACGTTTTGATGTCCCCTGAATCAAAAAAAGTGGTTTTCGCGACATGGTCTGTCTGTGAACAAAATATCTCAAGAACGAAAAGAGCCTGAATTTTTTTGACAACTTAATGCCCTGAAGAAAGACACGACTGACTTCCGAAACATCGACAATTAAGGTGCGCGTCTCGAAAAGCCGTTAGAACATGATTGACTACCGAGTTACTCGAGGCGGCAAGAGATGGCGTTAATTTTCCCTTAGGAACACAAGGGATTTATTCCATTTCATTTGAAAGATTCCAGCTAATTAATTAAGGGTAAAAAATTAATTATTTTTTAACACAATGATTACTAATTTAATTATCTATAAGATATAGAGCGAATTTTTAAAAATATCTTTTATTTAATGCGATTAATCTAAAAAAAAAATTTTATTTTTTCGAAAATCAAAAAAAGGGCTTCTATAACTTGTTGACATTTTAAATAGCTTTAATTTAAAAAAAATTTGAGGTCAATAGCTTCAAAATTGTGGCCGCTGGAATCTCCCAAAATTAGCACCCCGAGACGCGCACCTTAAAGGAAAATCAAATGAAGTAGAGATTTTACTTTTTATCTGATGCCATATCATTTTTATATAGGCCTACTATTAAAATAAAAAAAAATTAAATTTCGCCCCTGCCAATACAAGCAAAAATATCCCTCAGTTTATTTGGTTGCCTATTTCTTGTTTTTAAGGCGCCTCAATCAAAAGCTACAATTTCTTTCTGGTGTGATCAATCAATTTAAAAAACATTTTTACAACTCTTTCATAATATTTTGAAATTTTCCTTGAACGAAAATAAAAATAAAAAATTGAAATAGGACTAATGACCGAATATTTGACATCAGAGTTTGAATTACAAATTTAATTAATTGTATTAAATTGAATGTCTATATTTATAGGCGTTGACTCTCGTCCCTGACACTCTGCATCTGTTTTCGCTCCCATATTGACCTCTCTCTCTTCATTCAATAGGCTTCTTGTTGTCTTTCTATTCTGCCTGATTTGTCTATCAAACTAATAATATTAAATGAAGGAGAATAAAACACACTCACACATTTATTATTTAATTAAAAGCAAGGCAAAGAGAATTAATGTGTTTTAAATAATACCATAAACACTTGTTCTCACTGTTTTTATTGGCCACGGCATGAGTTTTATTTAATACTCAGCGTGAGTGAGTGAATCACATTTTTATTACCCTCTAAAAACCCCTCTCTTCTCATTTGCCATCTTTGTTATTCTTTTGATATCACTTAATTTATTTAATCCGTTTATTTTAATCTCCACACTAAAAAGTATACTTTGTATTTAATATTTTATGCGATTTTTTTAAAATTCAAATCAATACGGGCTTTAATTATTTAATTGAAAAGCTGGGTGCATATATTACTGGAAGGTAGACAACCCAAATATCAAACACAATTCTTGTTTCTCTAGAGTTGAGGGAGATATTTGGTGGTTAAATCTCTTCGATCTGCAGCAATTAATTGGAAGTTGATTATTTGTGGTTTGGAAAAACGAATTTTAAATAATGGAAGTTGTCTACAAACGAATGTTTTTCGCAATCGACATTTTTTTCCAAAATCGAACACTTTGCAGATAGAATGCAAGAGAGCACAAAATGATGGAATTTTATTGATCAACGACCACTATGTGACGGCAAAATCTCTGCTTTTGGACACAGGCCATCATCAGGTCAATTTAAAAAAAAAAACACGAATATGTTTATTAAAGCTTTTGTGGTTTGTATTATTATTATTATGGGAGTTTTTAATTATAAACCACATTTTGTTATTAATTATTTAATATAAATACTGTATAACGTTTCGACTGCTTATTTTGCAGTCGTTTACAAGTACTGTACACTTGGACCGACTCAAGTGAACTAACCTCTAAAGAACCGTTACGTGCATTTTATATACAACGACGTCAGCGCCATCTACAGTCATTCCGAGGAAGTTAGATACAAATTTTCGCGCCATCTAAACTCAGTTTTTTTTTACTTTCTCTTACCTATGTATATATGTAATATATATATAGAGAGAAAGTATTGGATTCATGTCAAAAATTCGATGTCGAGATTTTGATGGATCTTCACGTTTTGAGGTCCCCTGAATCCAAAAAGTGGTTTTCGCGACATGGTCTGTCTGTGGGTGGGTGTGTGGGTGGGTGTGTGGGTGGGTGGGTGTGTGTTCAATTTTAAGGATGAAGGAATTGAGCTACGAGGTTGAAATTTTATATTTAAGTTAAACACCCCCTGGGACCGGAAAAATAAGCTTTTAATCAAAATCGGCCAAAGAGTACTAGTACTTTACTGATGTACTTTTCAGTTTTTTCGATTTTCTCAAAATTTGCTCCAACGATTTTTTTAAAATTCAAAAATCAATTATTTTTTAGATGCTCTTTAAAATGTATATTCTCATTTTGCGATTGAAATCTTCTGAAGACCACTTTGCTCTTGTATTTCATAGGGAAGGATAGGAGAAATGGTTGCTATGGTAACAAAATATAAATATTTTCCCATACTTATAAATTTCACATCTGAATTCATATGTTCCGTACTGTCGGGAACTAAATATATTTCGACACGAAAAATCTGGTGTGACAAGCACAGTACACAACTTTCGATTACCGAAGGTAAGAGAAAGTTGTGTGCTGTGCGCCAGTCACACCAGATTTTTTAAATTATTTATAGACTATTATATTTCAATGTGTGGCATATTTTTTGGTAAAATTTTACAAAAATCAATCCTGTTTTTTATTTTTGTATAATAATTTAACAAAAAAATTGTACAGTCGTGCTCAAGAGTGGAGCCTTGTGCTTAGGTTACCAAATGCTTATCCGTCAAAAATGTTTTAAAGATGATTTATTTATTTTAAAAATACTGGTTTGGTTGCCTAAGCTCAAGGGTCGACTTTCGAAACTCTCGACACAGGCACTTGTGGTCCGAAAAAAATTCTTCTGCGACCCAGGGATTTTGTGCATATATTGGTCAATAAAATTCCATAAAAAAAAAAATAAATAAATAAGTTTTTTGCTTTTTTTCGTCCTACTTGCATTCCATTTGCAAAGGAATTCTCTAAGAGTAAACTTTCGGAACATTTTTTTTATTTTAATATTGAAAAAACTAAAATCATTTGGTTAGGTTAGTATATTTTTCTTTGCTCAGGGGCCCACATCTTGTGGGTACGTGGATGGCGACCACGAGCTACCCGAGCTGGGACAGGTAGTCCTTCAGTTCTTTGTATGTCTGTCTCTTCCTTCCTTATTTCAACAGGCGTTAGACCGTGCGACGGGCCGGCCTGTTCTATTTCTTCCGGTCGCATGATAAGGTTGGGGGAAAAAATGAGGTCCGCCGACCCCGCATCACGGGAATAAGGCGAGGACAGAAGAAGAGTATATTTTTCTTCTTTAAAAAATAAATTTTAAGATTTTCTCTCTCTGTTTTACTCGCTATATACATGTATATTTGCTGCGTCAATCAATCAATCAATCAATCACCTTTCCAAATAAAATTACCAAAATTTCACGTCAATCATTAAATAAATTATTCTCTCATATATTTTTTTTTTTTAGTAATAAATTGATGCAAAAATATAGAGATATGTATTTATTTAATGTATATAAAATTCCGCTTGGAAATTTTATTTTAAATATATATAAAAAAATTGGAGAGAGAGAAAATTGTATTAAGGTTTTTTTTTTTTTGACTGTGAAGGCAAAAGTCACAGAAGTATGAGTTTGGGTTGGAGGTTGAGCCCCCGGGCTGAGGTGGAGAGCGAAGTGGTTGAACCCCCATCTACAGTTTGCCCCTTTCACTCTCTCTCTTTCCCTCGACACTCAATTTTAAGCCTCCTCCACGCACCCACTCTTTTCTACCCACCCCCTTGACAAAGTAGAGAGCCTCTCTGCTTGCAATAAGCGAATTATTTTCTTGATAGCGGACTAAAAATAAAGAAGCAATAAAGAAAAAAAAACGGAAAATGATATTAATCTAATAAAAGAGCATAATAATCAAAATTTAATTTTTTTTAAATTATATATTCCTTATTTTTTCTTCTTTTTTTCTGTTTCAAATTTTGAACTGGCGAAAGAGGCTTTTTAAAGCGGCGACACACGTAACTACAAACTTGACAAGTATGCATGTGCAATCTTTTTGTACAAGCAAACTGCAGCGTCACTAGAATTTTGCCCAAGCATTTTAATTGTGCAAGCCGCTTGATGCTCGATTGAATTTTAATCATGCTCAAGCAAAACACTCCGTCATTTTATAGACACCTTGTCATTTGATATTTTTTTTTTTTTCATGTTCGATTATTTTTTCAATAATCGAACACCCCTAATGAACTCTACTATCCCTCTTACCAATAAGATTTACAAAATATTTCTCTTTTATTTTAAACTGTAAAAAAATTTATTAACAATTATTTTTATGCCAATGTGCTCTTTAGATTGAGATCGCTTTGTGGTAGATATCATTTCGTTAAATATTCATATAGCTAATTTTATTTTATTTATTATTTATCAAAAGAATATGTAGGATATAAAATGAGTGATTTTGAAGCAGTGGACTGTAAGAAAAAAATATAAGGACAGATGAGGATATCAGGGCCGTTAAAATAGACACTTACT
>JAKCPI010012193.1:0-12800 GCA_023213315.1 Euborellia annulipes | reverse complement strand
ATTTTTACTTTCTCTTACCCTATATATGAAATATATAGAGAGAGAAAGTATTGCGATCATGTCAAAAATTCGATGTCGAGATTTTGATGGATATACATGTTTTGAGGTCCCCTGAGTCCAAAAAAAGTGGGTCCCGCAAATTGGTCTGTGTGTGTGTGTGTGTGTGTGTGATGTCTGTGTGTCTGTGTGTCTGTATGTGTGGAACCATTTTTTTAGCATGAAGGAATTGAGCTACCGGATTGAAATTTTATATTTAACTTAGGTACCTTTGAAGAATCTCAAAATAAGCTTTTGAACAAAATCGGCCAAAAAGTACTAGTACTTTACTGATGTACTTTTTCAGTTTTTTTTCGATTTTCTCAAAATTCCCTCCAAGGATTTTTTTTAAAATTCAAAAATCAATTATTTTTTAGATGCTCTTTAAAATGTATATTCTCATTTTGCCGTTGAAATCTTCTGAAGACCACTTTACTCTTGTTCTTCATAGGAAAGATAGAAATGGTTGCCATGGTAACGGAATTTAAATCTTTTTCTTTTTATTAGATTAAAAATCAATTATTATTTAAATTCCCATTTTTTTTTTAAATTTATTTGTGTCTTTAATTGTTTCAAAGAAAACATATATGTCTCTCTCTCACTTGCAAACATTATCGCCTGTCTCTACTCTTTTTAAATTCCCTTTCCACCTTATCTTCGCATAGAAACAATGTTAATTTCCTATAGGGATTTGTATGTTAATTTCGATTCAAAAGGGGGTCCCCTTTGGAACTTTTTACGCATTTAAAATTTTTTTTTCCAATTCTTATGAAATTTTGTATTTATTTACGATTCTATATTGTGTATAAAATGTCCAAATATGAGATTAAAATTTTGAAAAATAACCATAGTTTATTTCAAGCAGTCAACATTTAAAATGCAAGTTTGAAACTAAGGTGCTATCGGAAACTAAATATATCTCGACACAAAAAATCTGGTGTGACCAGCACAGTGCGCAACTTTCTCTTACCGAAGGGTAAGAGAAAGTTGTGTGCTGTGCGCCAGTCACACCAGATTTTTACTTTCTCGTACCCTATATATGAAATATATAGGAGAGAAAGTATTGCGATCATGTCAAAAATTCGATGTCGAGATTTTGATGGATATACATGTTTTGAGGTCCCCTGAGTCCAAAAAAAGTGGGTCCCGCAAATTGGTCTGTGTGTGTGTGTGTGTCTGTGTGTCTGTATGTGTGGAACCATTTTTTTAGCATGAAGGAGTTGAGCTACCGGATTGAAATTTTATATTTAACTTAGGTACCTTCCCACACGCTCAAAATAAGCTTTTGAACAAAATCGGCCAAAAAGTACTAGTACTTTACTGATGTACTTTTTCAGTTTTTTTTCGATTTTCTCAAAATTCCCTCCAAGGATTTTTTTTAAAATTCAAAAATCAATTATTTTTTAGATGCTCTTTAAAATGTATATTCTCATTTTGCCGTTGAAATCTTCTGAAGACCACTTTACTCTTGTTCTTCATAGGAAAGATAGAAATGGTTGCCATGGTAACGGAATTTAAATCTTTTTCTTTTTATTAGATTAAAAATCAATTATTATTTAAATTCCCATTTATTTTTTTTAAATTTATTTGTGTCTTTAATTGTTTCAAAGAAAACATATATGTCTCTCTCTCACTTGCAAACATTATCGCCTGTCTCTACTCTTTTTAAATTCCCTTTCCACCTTATCTTCGCATAGAAACAATGTTAATTTCCTATTGGGATCTTTAGCATTTCAATACGCTACCTGGTGGCTTAAATTAGAACTAGCGATTGTAGGATAAACCTTCATACGTTTAACGTGATATAAGGGACAAGAACATTTAAACATCTGATATAATTGTATTATTTAAAAAAAAAGTTTTAATCCACGAGTAAACATTATTGTTAGATTAATAAATAATACATACATACACTGAAATATTCACAAATATGAAATTTTCTCCTTATAAAATTAAAAGTAATGTGTATCTATTTTGTGTTTATGGGTGTAAAAGTCATGCATCTAAGCATGAAACAGTTCGATTTCATTCTTTTCCAAAAAAAAAGACAGTATAGTGAAAATTATAAATAATTTTATTGTAGAAGAATCAATCTATCAGATTTTGAAGCCTTCTTTTTAATTTTTGCCTCTATCTTTTTCTTGTTTTTCTCCAAAACAATTGTGCTCGAGCAAAGGCCTCTCTATCGTATTTTTTTAAGAGCTGATTTATGTGGTGCACTCCAAACACATTTTTTGTCTGTACACGTGATATTTTTTGAATCTTCTAAATTATTTTTGTAAGTACAAAAAAAAAAAATTATTAATTTTATATTTAATTACCGGTATTAATTTTTTAGTTAATTTATCATTTAATTACCTTGTATTTATTAATTCAATAAAATATTTCAAACACTTTTTGGCTAACATCATTTCAGATATCATAAATAGCGGATACAGAATATACTTCCTAATCCAGCCTTATACGAGCATCCATCCCAATTGTTATTATTATTATAAAATTTGATCATTTATTTCATGAAATTCTTCTCGTAAACTTGTTGTTTGTAAACAGAAAGCAAGAATTTGGTTGAAACTGTCATTACTATTACTCACTTTAAAACATGACCAGGATCAATAATATTGTCTCCACAAATAAAATTTCTATTAGTAAGTGTGGCAGAAGAAAACCTACAAATTTCCTGTATCGTCACACCCATTTTTTATTTTTAATTAAACTTTTTGTCTCATAAAACACGAGTACTTGCGTATCAGCTCAGCCATTCAATCCTACAATCGCTAGTTCATTTTTTGCCACCAGGTGAAGCCACGCCTCTCCCATAGATCCCAATAGGGATTTGTATGTTAATTTCGATTCAAAAGGGGGTCCCCTTTGGAACTTTTTACGCATTTAAAATTTTTTTTTCCAATTCTTATGAAATTTTGTATTTATTTACGATTCTATATTGTGTATAAAATGTCCAAATATGAGATTAAAATTTTGAAAAATAACCATAGTTTATTTCAAGCAGTCAACATTTAAAATGCAAGTTTGAAACTAAGGTGCTATCGGAAACTAAATATATCTCGACACAAAAATCTGGTGTGACCAGCACAGTGCGCAACTTTCTCTTACCGAAGGGTAAGAGAAAGTTGTGTGCTGTGCGCCAGTCACACCAGATTTTTTATAATTCGTCATATATATTAAATTTTAACTTTCCTATTTTTGTCGTCACTGCTATAATCTCAATCCTTTCGGTTTGGCTACCGAGGCTATCTAGAGCCTTAAACATCTAAATATACACTAGCCGCGCCGCCCGCCCTCGGCGGGCTTCGCGTCTAGCCAGGGGGCTACGCCCCCTGGACCTCCCTCCAGCTGGATCGGGCCCGCCTGCGGCGGACCCTCGCCTTTCTTAATTATGAAAAGAAAATTATTATTACTAACAACTAAGTATTCCAGTCCAGTGCCTGCTTGAGGATTTGTTTACCTTCATAGAATACACAATTGCAAAGAATACAAAAATATTCCTCTGTACATTTCCTATGGGAGAAATCGTAACTTTAGGAATTAATAACTCGAAAAGTTAGAGGAATTTTGGGACCCGAGTATTTTTCCGGGACTCTCCATAACGTCCTCTATAAGACTGCAAAATTTCGTTTCAAAATTCCAATGGGAAGTTGGTCAAACAGAGCGTGACAGACGGACAGACAGACGGACACTCCGTAATTATTATATATAGATAATTTAATTTAAGTACCGATGCCAACCGACGTCACCCGGGAACGTTTTTTTTTTTATTTGAAATTTTTCGTTGGAGCTCTCCCCTCCCCTTATCTCAATCAAAGCCGTCATCATTATTTGTTTTTTAAATCCATCTCCACCCTAAACGTGATTATAATAATTTAATCAAAGAATATAATACCAATATGTATGTCTAGTCGTTATTTTTATTATTATTCATTGACATGGGAGACACAATGAAGTCATTTAAGTGTTTGCATAATCGTTACAATGACTGAATGGCAAAAAATATCTCTCTCCCGGAAAACTTTGATATTTATTAATAAATTCTTTTTTCCTACTTCCGAAATCATCTCAAGTTGCTATTTATTGAAAAACGACTACGGTAAATAAAATGCCCCCGTGTAAATCAATATTAAGGAAAGGTGATTTGTGTTCAGAGGTTCAAAGCCGTAAAACAAAATGCTAATAATCAAGTTCAAGTTTAATAGCAAAGAATACAAAAATACCAAATGACAGCTATCTAATAAATTTAGACCTTATCAGCCGATAAAAATTTGAAAGTATTATATTCTATCAAATAAGGAAACAAATTTAAATAATAGAGATTATTATTAATTATTAAAATTTTTTTCTTTAAACAATACAATTAAATAATATAATTTTTTTTTTTATTATTAAAAGAAATTATTATTTTAATTTTCAATAATGAGAAATTTAATAAAAGATATTTAAAATTATAACAATCGGAATTTTATTTTATAATAATTAACCTCTTTATTTATATTTTAATTTTTGAATTTATGGTGAATGTTGTTTTTTTTTTTAATATTAAAATGTACATTTTATTGAATTCTTCAAAAGATTCTGTTAAATCTTACTTGGTCCGATGAATGTAAGTAATAATATCTTTTAATACGTATTAAAAATTATGAATTAATGCATTTTTAACCTTAACGGAGCAAATTATTTTGTTTTTTAATTCAATATGAAAAATTAATGTTATAGGATTCTTTAGGAATTTTGATCTTTAATTAAAGACTCCTTTAAAATAGGTTAACGTAAGGTTTAGCATTTAGAGCAGTTTCCCAACCTTTTGAAGTTCATTAAACACTAGGGGCAACCATGGGCGTAACTAGGGGGTGCCGGGGGGAGGCCTGCCTCCCAAAAAAGGCTCGTGCCCCCTCAGCCAAATTCTCAAGTTACGCCCATGGTGATCTTCAAACAATTTTGAAAGCAAAATGAGAACAGCATCAAAAAAATAATTGAATTTTAAGAGAAATTAAAAATTAATATGTCAAAATAAATTTGGAAAATCGATTTTTAATTATTTTCAGAACGTTTTGAGACTAAAATTTCATTGTTTTTGCTTGAATATTTTATATACTAAGTTATTCAATCAATTTCAAGGCCTAAATGTGTTTATTTAATCAAAAAACAATAAATTAGGATAATTATAAAATGAAAGAGGCAGTTAAAATTTGAAGATGTAAAAGGCAATTAATAAACCCCCATTTTATGTGGTCGTAGTTAAATAAAAAACTATCTATAGCTTTATAATTGATTGAAAAGACCAGTTTTGCATTTTTCCTCAAATCCAACGAAAAACAAGAGAGATATAGCGAGTTTTTAAAAAGCGTTTGTGCGCGTGAAGAAAAGCCTAGACGAGAGTGAAGCGAGGCTCCCTGGCTGCACTCTCGGCGCCGAGCGAATTAGAAAAAAAAATTGATGCTCTCCCATCATTTGAAATAATTTCCAAATTTGATTTCACCTTTTTATGCTTTTATAAAATTTTATTCGAAACTTTTTTTTTTAACTATAAGAATAAAAGACTTCATATTTATCTATAAAGAATTCAATCTTTTAAGAAAAAATAAATTTTCAAAAATTTTGTCTTCAATCAAAGAGATGCTTATTTCTCATAAATATCTATATATAATAATTGCGGAGTGTCCGTCTGTCTGTCCGTCTGTCTGTCCGTCCGTCCGTCTGTCCGTCTGTCACGCTCTGTTTGACCAACTTCCCATTGGAATTTTGAAACGAAATTTTGCAGTCTTATAGAGGACGTTATAGAGAGTCCCGGAAAAATACTCGGGTCCCAAAATTCCTATAACATTTTGAGTTATTAGTTCTTAAAGTTACGATTTCTCCCATAGGAAATGTATAGAGATATATTTAAGTATTCTTTGCAGTTGTTTATTCTATGAAGGTAAACAAATCCTCAAGCAGGCACTGGACTGGAAAACGTAGTAATAATAATTTTCTATTTATAATTAAGAAAACGCGAGGGTCCGCCGCAGGCGGGCCCGAGCCAGTGGCTGGGGGGTCCAGGGGGGCGTAGCCCCCCGCTCTAGACGCTCAGCCCGTTTCTCATATTTAAGAAAGGCGAGGGTCCGCCGCAGGCCGCGAGCCAGCGATGGAGGGTCAGGGGCGTAGCCCCCTGGCTAGACGCGAAGCCCGCCGAAGGCGGGCGGCGCGGCTAGTATTAAATAATAAAATCAATCCCTTTAAATCATTAGATCAGTGCTTGTTAAACTTTTTGAGACGTGGCCCCCTTGGAACTTGGAATAAATATATCCTGGCCCCCTATCCCAATTATATTTTCTAAATTTTATAACTATAATCCAAGTATTTAAACTTATTACTTTCTCTTACCTTTATATATAATATATATATTCTTAGAGCTCTATTATAACGAAACCATTAGATAGCTAAATATGGTGCAATGGATAGCACGCCTATGCCCCGGAAAGGCGGAGATCCTGGGTTCGATTCCCGGGGGCCATGGGATGTTTGGCCTCATCAATAAAAAACACTCACATGTCTTGTTAAAGAAACCATTAGAGCCTAGAGAGTTTTAAAATTAATATACAGGTAGAGAAAATTTTAGATATCATACATCGAATATTCTCTTTATATTCATTTGGTTAATAGGATGGATATTATATCCATTATTATTATTCATTATTATAATGAAAAAATTTCTAATTATTAAACTTTAGCATCGTGTAAATCAGTGTTTTTCAAACTGTGGGTCACGGCCCCTAGGGGGGTCGCAAAGCCTTCCTCGGGGAATCGCTGACAAAAGGAAAAAAGCAAAATTCTACACTACAATAAAAACACAATTCCAGTGCGAAGGACATTCTTGGTTTCTTTTCATCCAAAACAAGATGAAATTCTATTTTAAGCATGCCCTCAGCAGATAAATCTATTTTTCCTATTAAAGAAAGATTTTTTATTAAAGAAAAGTCTTTTATTAGTGAGAGGTAGATAGTTAAATAGAACTTGTAGTAAGAAATAAAGAAAGAGTGAATGCAGCTATTTTTATTTAGTTTATTAGGCACTTCAAGTCGACGTCTCGGTCAGATTTGCGACCATCCTCAATGCCAAAGTGTGTCAAAATATTTATTTCAATTTGATAAGGACTCTAGCCTATAGTCCTTTTGAGATTTTACACAATTGCGCCATTCGACTTTTGAGTAGTTTTATTGATACCCTTAAGCCCTGAGGATGGTCGCAAATCTGACCGAAACGTCGGCTTCAAGTGCCTAATAAACGAAATAAAAATAGCTGCATCCGCTCTTTCTTTTGATCTAGGGGGTCGCCAGAATCTTTCAACCTGTAAAGGGATCGCTTATTCAAAAATATTTAAAAACACTGTTGTAAATAATCTGTAGAAAATTCTGAATTCATTAAAAAAAATCCGATGCAATTTGGATTAGGGGTTCCGGAGTTATAGATAAATGAATATTCAAAGTTTTTTCTTTTCCAACGTTAATTGATTAGCGATTCTTAAATTGGCCAAAGTAGGGGAGGTGAGCGCAAGGATCCCCCCCTCCCTCCCTACCTTCAATTGTCGACAGATGCTTCGCGCCTAGATCACCGGGGGGGGGGGGGGGGTGGGGGCCCTCTTCTTAGAATTAATCTAATTCTATTTATTCTTTATATTTAAAATTTTCTTTTAATGTTTGACAAAACAGGAATTAATTGATGATTACAAAACAAATAAGATAAGCTATAAAAAAAAAAAAAAAATTATTTAAACCAAATAAAGTGAAATAAGAGAAACTTAAGAGAAATTATTTTATTTTTTTATTTAACGGCCCCCAAATCGCTGGTTTCTTCAGGTCAATTAGTGGTTATATAAATACAAGAAAGTTTTTAAGTATTATACTTACTGTATCCTAAAGGAATTTTAAAAAATTATTTGGCTCGGGTCAAAACCCGAATTTTCATTTCCTTTTTAGCCAATCGTCTTTGAAAATATAAAATTCCTTTTCGAAAAAATCTGGTGTGACTGGTCGCACAGCACACCTTCGATAAACGAAAGTTGTGTTCTGTGCTTGTCACAACAAATTTTTGTCTCGACATACATTTATTTTTCGACAGTACAGTACATTTTTTTTTTTTTTAAATATTTTTAAACACACTTTTTTCCCATTCACACTCACACACACATACACACAGTCTTTTCGGCCATATAAGTTTTTATACGATAACCGTTATTTTTATAATAGCTTTATATATATATTTGGGGCCCGGGCATTCTTATTTAAGCCATTTGGTATCTAAATGGCTTAAATAAAATCATTGGACTGCCTTGAATTCAAAACCACTTTTTTAGATTCAGAGGACCTCAAAACGTGTATATCCATCAAAATCTCGACATCGAATTTTTTACACGAAACCAATACTCCTCTATATATTAACTTATATATAAGTTTATATAGAGGTAAGTAAAAATTAATATGTCAAAATAAATTTAGAAAATCGATTTTTAATAATTTTCAGAACGTTTTGAGACTAAAATTTCATTGTTTTTGCTTGAATATTTTATATACTAAGTTATTCAATCAATATCAAGGCCTAAATGTGTTTATTTAATTAAAAAACAATAAATTAGAAAATGAGAGGCAGTTAAAATTTGAAGATGTCAAAGGCAATAAATAAACCCCCATTTTATGTGGTCGTAGTTAAATAAAAAAATGTCTATAGCTTTATAATTGATTGAAAAGACCAGTTTTGCATTTTGCCACAAATCCAACGACAAATAAGAAAGATAGATTGACTTTTTGAAAAGCGATTGTGCGCGAGAAGAAAAGCCTAGACGAGAGTGAAGCGAGGCTCCCTGGCTGCACTCTGGGCGCAGATCGAATTTGAAAAAACAAATCGATGCTCTCCCAGCATTTGAAATTATTGCCTAATTGATTGATTTCATCTTTTTATGCTTTTAGAAAATTTTATTCGAAACTTTATTTAACTATACTATTTTTTTTTTTACCCCTAAATTAACCGGGGCACACCGGTTGGGAATGAATTTAAAAAATACAAATTTTATATTTAACCACTGAGAGTGTGGAAAAGAGAAAATAAATAAAGGCATCAGCGTTTAAAAGTGAATGAATGAATCTCTCTCTCTTTCTCTCTTTCCCTTCATGTGTTCATTGTAAATATTTACATGGAGTTGAGATTAAACATAAGACATGACCCTGGTCAGTCAAGGTTTATTATCGCATACACTTTCAAAAAAAAAAGATACATAGTGCAGGGGTCGGCAACCTTTTGAATAGAAAGAGCCAAAAATTAAAATAAAACTTTTTCTTGCCAAAGGGCGTATGAATTTTTTTTTTTTTTTAGGATTTCCGCTCTGCTGAAAATTTTTCCCTTGTTTTTGCGGAACTAAATTCCCCCCCCCCCCCCCAGTCATTCCCAAATCATTTTACTTTTTTTTTTTTAGGAGACACGGAAAAATTATTTACTATGTTGCATAAAGGGGGGGAGAGAGGGGGGGGGAGGGGAAAGGACGCCCCCACCCCGAAAAAAAACAAACTTTTTTTTAAAAAAAAAATTTATTTTTTAAAAATTTTAAAATATAAAAAAATAAAAAATTGAGGGGGTGTTTTATTTTGGGAAAAAAAAGAAAAATGGGGTTTTAAAATAACGAAAAAAAAAAAAAAAGGGGGGGGGGGGGGGGGGGACCCCCCAAACCCCCCCCGAGAAACACCCCTGGATCCGCCCTTGGTTGCATATGGGACCTAAAGAGCCGCTGGCTGCTGACCCCTGACCTAGTGTGATTAACCGCACAGCACTTGTCTTCGCTAAGTGTAATGCAGGGGTTTTAGCATTTTTTTAATGCTAAAAAATATAACAAACGAAACAGGCCAAGAAATTATCAACACCAGAAAGCAGGAGGTTTACTTGGCGTGTAAGTTGCAGATGGAGATGCAAAATAAATAAATAAATAGAATTTATTTATTTATTAAGTCACTTATATAAAATCCTGAAAATAATTTCTATTTATTTATTTATTTTGCATCTCCATCTGCAACTTACACGCCAAGTAAACCTCCTGCTTTCTGGTGTTAAAAAATATAAATTTAAATTGAAAAAAAAAATTCCAAGACATATGCAGCCAAAATTATTTCTTTTATTGTGACGTTTCGGCCATCTTCAGAGCCGGAGATGAGAAAAAAATTAAATTTTGATTAAAAATTATTTCTTTTATTGTAACGTTTCGGCCACTGGTTTAGGCCATCTTCAGAGCCGGAAGTGTGAATAAATTAAATTTTAATTTTCATTCAAAATTTCATTTATTCTCGCCTCTGGCTCTGAAGATGGTCTAAACCAGTGGCCGAAACGTTAGAATAAAAGAAATAATTTTGGCTGTATATGTCTTAGAATTTTTTTTTTTTTGTGTAACTCCGCCTTAATAATACTTCGATCCACAAAGACATACCTCACAATAAATATATATATTTTTTTATTTATTCTTATTTATAAAACTAGCAATCATTTGGAAAATTTCTCGCAGTCGCTAATATTCGCGCCTCCCCATAGACTAGTCTCCGCCTCACAGTTTGGAAAACGCTGGTGTAATGTTCTGTCACAGTAGATTTTTTTTGTGTTGACATAAATATAGAATAATATTTTTTAGATGCTCTTTAAAATGTATATTCTCATTTTGGCATTGAAATCTTATGAAGCACACTTTACTCTCGTACTTCTAATGAAAGATGGTTGCTATGGTAACAAAATATAAATATTTTCCCATACTTATAAATTTTACATCTTGAATTCTAATATAACGGCGGAAACTAAATATATCTCGACACAAAAAATCTGGTGTGACAAGGACAGAACACAACTTTCGATTACCGTAGGGTAAGAGAAAGTTGTGCGACCAGTCACACCAGATTTTGTTGAAATAGAGTTGAGATCTAAGGGATATTGAAAAGAGAATAATTAATATGGCCATAAAATAGTAAAGAATAAATAAATATTATACATTTATTAATATTATTTATTTGTCTCTCCCATCCAAGAGAGAGCATTATTTTTTGTTACTTAACAACAAGTGAAATCATTCTCTCTGGGTCTAATGAATTTATTTAGAGGATAGATTTGCGATGGAGATAATAAAATAATTTCTTAGAAAAATAATTTAATAGTTATTTCCAGAAATAGCATCTCTCGCCGGCCGGAGACAATGCCTGGAGGGGAGGTGAGGCGCCTCCCTCCCCTCCGCGCGCCGTTCTTAAGCCTAATAATTTATACGTTATAAAAAATAAAAATTCTCAATATTCAATTGCGTATAACTCCCAAACTACGGCCCCAAATTTAATGCGGTTTTTTTTAATAAGTTCAGAATTTCATAAAGAAAATGCAGATTTGGTTAAAAAAATTTTTCTATATAAGTTTAATATTTGAAGAAGGAATAAAAATAAATGTTAGCGAGGCGAATAGCTGAATCAGCATGTAGTAGAAAATAATAAAGGTCGGCCCACCCACCACATTTCCCACCCACCCACTACTCAAGAAAAAAATATTTGTCCCCCCCCTAGAGCCCCCCTGATGGTCCGATGTTATACATATTATATATCATTTTACTCGGGAGGAAGTCTAGTTTCTGAATATATAAAAAAAATTATAGGTTAATTAGGAAAAAAAAATTTTGTCCCCCCCTAGAGCCCCCCTGATGGTCCGATGTTATACATATTATATATCATTTTACTCGGGAGGAAGTCTAGTTTCTGAATATATAAAAAAAATTATAGGTTAATCAGGAAAAAAATTTTTGTCCCCCCCCCCCTAGAGCCCCCCCTAATGGTCCGATGTTTACCAAAAGCTTTTCAGTTCTTGGCCTCTACCCCTAGTTTATGGGTGCAAAATTTCAAAACAATTGAATCAATAGTTTTTGAGATTTCGTTGACGAAAAAAATTACCACAGACATACCACACAGACACACACCCCCCCCCCCCCCCCCCCCCCCCCCCTCCCCCCCCCACACACACACACACACACACACACACACACACACACACACACACACACACACACAGACATCATTCCAAAAACTTCTTAAATGGATTCAGGGGACCTCAAAACGCATTTTGGCAGCTTCAGAAATATTTCGATTTTTTTACGATTACATTAACTTTACCTGTCCAACCTACGGTTGATGGGCAAAGTTAAAAAGTCGAGCAGCTATGTTAATTTCTTTATTTAAGAAACCACTAGCGACGTTTCGGTCGACTATGCGACCATCTTCATGGCTAGAGTTCAGTCAACAGAAATACCTCTTATGTTCTTTGACAGACATTTCATAAAATACATTACGATCTATCATATAATGCATTGAGCGCCAAAGTCAATATTGACCGAAACGTCGCTGTGGGTTTTTAAATAAAGAAATTAACATAGCTGCTCCACATTTTATTTTCTAATAAAAATAAATATTTTTAGATAAAAAGAGAATTTTTTTTTTTTTTTTTACTTTCTCTTATCCTATATGGACCCGGTTATGCATTGGTGTGTCAAGAGCCAAAAAAATTAAAAATTATTTAAGCATGGAATATTGTTTCAACTACTATAATTAATAGTATTTTTTATGAAATATGTCCTAAAAAAAAAATTTATACTTAATATTACTTGCACAATGGACAAACAAAAAAAATTATATATAATCCAATGAAAACAAAAACTTTAATGTTAATTTTTTCAAAACTCGGGTAGCTGGCGTTTGACACACTAATGCGTAACAGGT
>JAKCPI010012192.1:0-54877 GCA_023213315.1 Euborellia annulipes | reverse complement strand
ATGAGGCCAAACATTTTTATTAGCCAAAAATAGATGTGGCAAAGACAATTTGATTCAGATTTATATAAAAATAACGAAAATATAGAAGAAATATGAAGATGACATTAACCTATATATATATATATATATATTATTTATTCAAAAAACTAGGCCTATATTTTAAAAACAAATATTAAAGCAACGAAGGAACTTAAAATATAAATATTTTTCCATGTTTATAAATTTTACATCTTGAATTCTAATATATCGGTGGAAACTAACTCTAACTCGACACAAAAAATCTGCTGTACTGGTCGCACCAGATTTTTTTTTTTTTTTTTCGGTTTCTCCGTCTCCCCTTTTCTTATGTATAAACATTTCGATTTCTGTCTAGAGCATAACCACAACTTATTGACATTTTCATTTTGTTTGCCAGATCCCTCTTTTTATGCATTCCTCCCATTATTGAATCAGAGTTTTTTTTTCTAAGTTGTCATTATTATGTATTTTTTTTTAGATGTTTTGGAATGCAATGCTGCGTAAAGGTTGGCGCTGGAGGGAGGAGGACCTCAAGCAAAAAGACGTAGTGAATTTAATTAAAATCCATAATATAAATAACGAGCATGCGTGGAAAGAAGTGCTCAAATGGGGAAGCAATGCACGCGCACGAATGCATGGACCCAAGGCTTAAGAGTTTCGGTGGCAAAGCTAAACAGTATTCGCCACGGGCTCGAATTCGTCACTTGATGGGCTATGAGTGGCCATTTGATCGGCATGACTGGATCGTGGACCGATGCGGCAAAGAAGTGAGATACGTCATTGATTATTATGACGGCGGCAGCGTTGATCCTGCCACCTATCAATTCGCTATTTTAGACGTGCGTCCAGCTATGGACTCCTTCGAGAACGTCTGGGATCGCATGAAAGTTGCTTATTTTCGATGGTTCTACGAGAAGAACGACGAGAAGCAAGAATCCTCTAGTTAACGAATCCTCACAATCTCATAATTAACATTAGATCATTAACTAATTTTTATTTATATTATATGTAAAAATCTTCTGTTTTACATTTACACGCCAAAAGAATTGCATAGTCTGATATTACAAAATAATGAATAAAATTGTTCGTTAATCATTTGTTTGTTTGTTTATTCACTTTCTCCAACCTCCTTCGTGTAGTAGAGAGGAAATTGAATCGTGTATACTGTATGTTATTTGCAATCCCCTTAGCTGAGGGGCCCACATCTTGTGGGCACGTGGGATGGCGACTACGAGCTGCACTAGCTGGGACTGGGAATACTTCTTTCTTAGCATGCCAGCATTTTCAACAGGCGTCAGACCGTGCGACGGACCGGCCTGTTCTATTCCTTCCCGGTCGCACAAACCCATGAACCGCCGACCCCGCACTGCGGGATTAAGGCGAATTTACAATCCCCGAATTTACTTCAACACAATACAGTATATATCATGAGTCGCGGAAGCGACTCGTCGCCAAGGGCGGATCCGGAGGGGGGGGGGGGGGTAATCTTGTGTGACTGGTCGCAGAGCACACAATTTTTTCTTTCTTTCGGTAATATAAAGGTGCATTCTGTTGTATCCGCCCTTGCCTGGACCGTGTCGTTGGCTCTACTCAGATAGCTATGTAGGTACTTTTATTTCCAAATTGGCTAGAATCGTTTCTCTCGCATTCTTTCTATTAACTCAATTTAATAAATAAATAAGTTAATTGCTGCTTGAATACTTTCTATAAAAAATCGAACGATAAGAAATTAAATATCAAATTGAAACATAATTTTTATTGTGTTTAGAAAAAAAAAACAACTAATTTATACAAATTAATGTAAATTAAAATATAATGTCATAAAATTATTAATCCATACTAAAAAAAATCGATTTAATTAAGAATATAATACATCAAAAATCTTAATAAAATGAATCATAATAACCATAAAAATGTATGTATATATATATATATGTATTGAAAGACACAAAAAAAAAATTTAATTCTAAATAATAATAGATAAAAATCTTCATAAACAATATACAAAATATAAATTAGATTAAAATTAAAATTTTTATTTTATTTATTATTTTTAAGGAGATGATCATCAATTCTATGAAGAGTATACAGAACGTTTAGACCCGGGTGTATTTTCTTTTAACTACGCGACTCGCACTCCAATTCTCTCTTTCACTTATTAAGCAACAATCAAATATTAATTATTACGTAGAATGTGCTAAATTTTGAACCCCTTTATATATATAAGATTATTGTTCGGGAAAGTTTCCGCGTAGGCAACCAAAGTCTTGATAGAAAGATTAATCTCAATTTTTGTTCTTTTCTAATTAAAAAGAAAAAATAATTTCTTCTAGATTTGCTTTGAGCTGCATTTTACTTTTTGGTACATATTAACGAGATCTTGTACCAGGAGTTTAAGAAAATCTAGAGGAAATTATATTCATAGAATCTGAGGAAAAAATTTTAAATTATTTGTATTATTTCAATCGAATCGTGGCTGTAGATAATTTGTTTAAAAAAAAGAAAGAGGATGCAGCCAATAATCGAGATTCTATTTAATAATTAAACACTCTATTAGAAGGTTTCGGCCCCGCCATCTTCAGGCTTCAGAGTTCAAACTTTTATACAAAAAGAATCGAGTTGTTGTCATTGATACTAAGGGTAGGTCCAAGATGCACGCGGGCTTCCTGAGCCAAATGCCTGACTCGCTGGTTGTTAGCTCAAGCAGAGCTGCCACACAAATTGATTAGTGAATAATGGAATTTACAAGAGAACGGGCTGCAGCTTCCTGTTTTTTTTTTTTAATTTATTTAAGGTCTTTTTCGGCAACGGAAGCCATTTAGACCCCGTATTGAAATAAATTGTGGCATGAGACGGGATGCGAACCCGCGACCCTTGGTACAAATGGCCAGCACGCTAACCCCTACACCAAAGCCTGAGGGCTGACAACGAAGTTAAAAATCACCGAGAAGGGAAATACATTGAATTAATATTTACGGGGAGTACAAACACCATTTCCGCAATCACTTGCCGACGAAAATTGAATATTTCAGAATGAGTCCGGATACTTTTTTATTTTATTTTGTACCTTTTTAATCAAATCCTCGACATCCACACATTGACAAATTCTCAACAAACAAACAGAAAATCAACGATCGACTTGCCTGAAAGGAGAATGAACAAATGATCTGATTCTGGTAATAGTCCTGAGTCAGACTCCCTGCGCGCAGATGCGTCAAACATTTGACTCAGGAAACCCCCTGCATCTTGGGCGTACCCTTTTTTTTGTATACAAATTTGGAGGGCGAAGAAAGAAAAATTCAAAAACCCAGCAAAAGGGTAATGGTGACTTATTTGAAGTTTTTTTTTTTTTTATAACTGATTGTATTGTTTGTAGGTAGAATGAGAAATTAAAGAGAGTGCAGAGAGAGAGCGTAATTTCATTTATTTCCCCTTCAGAGCTGACGTTTCGGTTCTGTTCAGGGCTATTAACAGAACAATTCATAAAGGACTTACATAAAATTAAATAAATATTTACCATTAGGGGTGTCATTTTCAATGAGAAATGTTGAAATTCATATTGAAAATGACACAATTCAATTAAATTTGTTTGATTTTATGTAAATCCTTTATGAATTATTCTGTTAATAGCTCTGAAGAAGGTCCGAAACGTCAGCTCTGATCGGGAAATAAATAAAATTAAGCTTAGCTGCACTCGCTTTAATTTCTCATTATACCTGCAAGGTAACGGTGACTTTTCATATTTATCCAAAATGTAGTCACTATGTTTATATGCAGTGTATTTTTGTATTTTGAATGAGTAAATAAATAAATAATTGGTTGTGGTATAAAAATTTAAAGACTGAAGATGGCGGGGCCTAATAAAGAGTTTTTAATTATTAAATAGAGGCGCGATTATTGGCTGCTTTCTCTTTCATTTTTAAATAAATAATGTTATTTCATCAAGATGAACAAATATCGTATTCAAAGATTTTTTCCCAGAGAAAAATAAAATATAAATTATCTAGAAATTAATTCAAAGTGATCTTTTTTTCAAAAAGGTTTAAACTAACTATTCCTAAACAATTTCCTAAGTTCTAAAAAAAAATTTTATAATTAAAAAATCATTTTGAATAAATTTCTAATTGACGTTTCGCTCTCATCATCAGGATCTAAAGTCAACAAAATGTATTCTATAAGACAAGTACAGTGAGTGCAAAAGTTGAGTTCCATTCCTTGTTTTTTATGAAATTAAAATGGAAATTTTTTTATAAAAACAATGGAACAAGACAGATACAGAAAATGCATCATCAGAATTGATTGAAGAGCATGAAATCCTCAATATAGGATTAGGTTGCCTACGATCTTCAATTTTCCTGTCTGATATAAAATGTCATCTCTGCATCTTCCTTTAAATACTTTGTCTAAAGAAAAATGCAGTCATAAAACATTTCTGAACAATATATATATATATATTATATAAAAATTCTTTATATAATAATAATAATAATAGAGAGATTCATTTCTATAATTAGAATATTAATATGGTGGGTTGATGGATATTATATATAAATCCATTATTTAAAATATTTTAATAAAAATATTTTAAATATGATTTATATTTTTGATGAAAATGATGGCACAAAATTTCATTAAAAAAAAAAAAAAAATGAATTAAAAAGAAATACTTTAAATCTATTATCAAGTTTAAAACTAAATTCTTTCTTCCACCTTAAAAACGAATGCAAATTCATTGGCCTTAAATAGATTCGTAGCTAAAAAGATTTTTTGTTTAGGCAAAAATCAAACAGTTAATCTAAACTAGAGACTAGGTCTTTGGATTATTATAAGTGTATTTACAAATATTATTATTATTATTATTTAAAAAAAAAAAAAATTATTATTTAGTTTTGATGGAATTAGCAAGTTTTGGCTCATTTCAAGATGATGATTAATTTTTTTTTTTTTTTCCTTTTTTTGTTGTTGCTTTTAACGAACTCCAGACTTCGAATGTGCAATCAGCCATTGGAGAGTGATATCAATATTATCTTTTTCCTTACATGATATTGAATAGCAGCATATCTCTCGATCTTGAATTGCTGACAGATTCCTAAAACAAAATCATTTATTATTTAACAAAAACAAAAGGTGACCGGGGGAAGATTTATTGATTAACAATGTAAAATAGATTTCGATACCAACCTGTAAAATAAACTTATTAAAAAGAAAATTCATCGAAATTTCCATATATAAAAATTAATTAAGTAAATTATGTAGTTTTTACGCAGGCAGACAGGTGCATAATTTATATATATGTAAATAGTCATCATTACCTTTACAAATAATATAAATTAAAAATATATTTTTGTACACAGATTTTGAAGGTTCTGATAAAGGTTAATATACACCCGAAACGTTTAAATGAGAAGCATAGAATAATAAAGTTTTCTGGATTTCCTATGAACAAGCAGCTAATATTTATTGATGAGCCTGGGCCGACGTTTCAGTTAAATATAGGACCATCCTCAGGACCACTGGGCATACCTAAATGTTCTGTAAGGGAGACTATCAAAGACTGGTCAAGAGAGCGGCATATTTTAACTTGGAATAAAATTATAAGTCTGCACGTGTGGGGCAAAAGATACAAAATATTTGGGAAAGTGTTGGATTACCCAAAAGAAATAGCAACCAGAGCAGTCATATTATCTAATTAAGGACACTGACTTCATGAAAGGTGGAATATATAACTCTACAGGATAAACAGACCTGAGAGTTAAAAACTGAGTCACCTAGACTGCATTAGCTGAGATGGGTGAAGGTTTGTTGGCTGCGACTAGGGTATAGCACAATAAGCCTCTTAAAGGGCCCTTACAAGATCAATCATACTGACAGTATTTGAGCTGATTGGCGTTTTGACTGAACGTGTATGGGCAAGACTGAAGACTGATGGCCGTTTTCTTTTTGTTTTTTTATTGTTACTTAGTGGCAGGGAACAAAGTTAGTTTAGTTAAGAAGAAAAATTAGTGGCTTCCCACAGTCGAATGAGCTAAAAAGAACTTTATTCTGACTGGTAGTCTGAATGCTACGTGTAAAATTATACTTGAATGAAGAAAATACTGACGGTTGGATTGATTCAGTCAGACTGACAGTATGATTGATCGTGTAAGGGCCCCTTTAGGCTGGGCTGGCAACACAGATAGGCCCTGATAGAAAAAAAAATCCTCCAATGACTTGGCCCTGAGGATGGTGCTATATGTGACCGAAACGTCGGCCCTGGCACATCTATAAATATATAAGTGAAATAATATAAGCTGATTAGGAATGAAAGTTGGAAGAAAATGCAGCCAAAATTTTTTCTTTAAAAATATATATTTCAACAGCTGACGTTTCGGCTTTGGTTAAAGCCATCCTCGGAGCTGCTGTTGGTCATCATATACATATATTTTGAATTGTATCAGGTATTAAAATTAATTTAGGATATAACATCAGGGAAAAAAGTCTTCAGTTCAAGATAAACTTTTTTCCTTCTTCTTATCTTGAAATGAAGACTTTTTTCCCTGATGTTATATCCTAAATTAATTTTAATACCTGATACAACTCAAAATATATGTATATGATGACCAACAGCAGCTCCGAGGATGGCTTTAACCAAAGCCGAAACGTCAGCTGTTGAAATATATATTTTTAAAGAAAAAATTTTGGCTGCATTTTCTTCCAACTTTCATTCCTAACACAAATTCCACCAGCCATAAAATACCCTTATACTATAAGCTGATTGTTCATTGGGAAAACAGAAACCTTTACATCTACCCATTAAAAGCTAAACACCTCCATAAACAGAATAATAAACTATTTTCAAAGAAATTGAAGGAATTGTTCATTTTCAACAATTTCTGAAAAGTATGTTAGCGAGGCGAATAGCTGAATCAATATGTAGAAGAAAACAAAAGGCCGAGCAGCTATGTTTATTTCTTTATTTAAGAACCCACAGCGACGTTTCGGTCGACTATGCGACCATCGTCATGGCTAGAGTTCAGTCAAAAGACTAGCCATGAAGATGGTTGCATAGTCGACCGAAAGAGAAGAAGTTTTTTCTGTAATCAAGACTGTAAAAACTGAAAAGCCTTTGGTAAACATGGGACGATTAGGGGCCCTAGGGGAGGGGGGGGGGTTACATAACCTATATTTTTTTTTATATATTCAGAAACTAGACTTTTTCCCGAGTAAAATGATTTGATCTAAATTTGTTATAAGTCTATTAGAAAATTATTTGAAATTTGAAAATTTAGCATAGCAATAGAGCAAAATCAAAACAAATAAACAACCGCGTTGCGATATTTCTTTGAATAGTGGTCAAAGTTGTCGACCATTGATTTTTGTAATTGTGCAAAAGTGTCTATAGGGAATAAATAAAAATAAAAATATTTGTGGTCTGCAATATAACGTTCCAGTTATAGAGGTGGGGACTTGAGGACATCATCAAAATATAACCAAGTCATAGTTCAATTTTATCTAGAATTGAATCTAAAGAATTTTAAGGACAAACAACCAAAATAATGGAATATCTCCAATTGTTTTTGATTCATCTTTTGCAAATAAAAATTTGAACTTTGAAATTATTTAATTAAGACAAGGGATAAATAACAATCATTCAATTATTGAATTGAATTTGCTCTGAGGCGAGAGGATTAAGACACTCACAAAGACAAAAGTTGTAAAAATAAATTTAGAATTATTTGAACATTTGCCAGATATGTTCTCCCTCTAAATACACAGATTGCCCCCCTTTTTACTTTCTCCTACATCTATATATATTAATATATATAGAGAGAAAGTATTGGTTTCATGTCAAAAATTCGATTTTGAGATTTTGACGGATATACACGTTTTGAGGTCCCCTGAATCCAAAAAAGTGGTTTTCGCGACATGGTCTGTCTGTCTGTGAACAAAATATCTCAAGAACAAAATGAGCTAGGAAGTTGAAATTTTATATTTAAGTTAGGCACCCCCATGGGACGTGCCTCTAAGCTTTTTAACAAAATGGACCAAAGAGTACTAGTACTTTACTCATGTAATTTTTCAGTTTTTTTCGATTTTCTCAAAATTCGCTCCAACGATTTTGTTTAAAATTCAAAAATCAATTATTTTTTAGATTCTCTTTAAAATGTATATTCTCATTTTGCCATTGAAATTTTCTGAAGACCACTTTACTCTTGTACTCAATAGAAAAGAAAATGGTTGCCATGGCAACAGAATATAAATATTTTCCCCCGTTTATAAATTTTACATCGCCCACGGGGCTTGGAGTAGTTGATAGCGTGCCTACCTTCTATATCGAACGCCGCGGGTTCGGACCCAGGCATTCCGATGATTTTATTTAAGCCATTTGGATACCAAATGGCGTAAATAGAAATGCCTGAGCCCCCAATAGATATTTTAATAATCAACGGTTATCGTCAAAGTCTTAAATGGCCTAAGTTGCCGAAAAGACTGTGTGAATGTGAGTGTGAATGAGAAAAAAGTGTGAATGTCTAAAAAAAAAAAAAATTTTACATCTTGAATTCAAATATATCGGCGGAACTAAATATATGTCGACACCAAAAATCTGGTGCGACCAGTCACACTAGATTTTTTTTTTAGTAGATTCAAGGACTCTGCGGGCCTGATATCGCCAGGGATCGCTTAATTGATTTGGCAAAAAGAGAATATATTATTTTACATTTGAAAGAGCATCTAAAAAAATAATTGATTTTTGAATTTTAATTTTAATCAAAATCGTTGGAGCAAATTTTGAGAAAAAACTGAAAAAGTGCATCAGTAAAGTATTTGATTAAAAACTTATTTTCCCGCCCTAGGGTGGTGATTAACTTAAATATAAAATTTCAACCTCCTAGATCAATTCCTTCATGCATTAAATTGAACCCAGATAGACAGACAGACAATATCGCGAAAACCACTTTTTGGATTCAGGGGACCTCAAAACGTGAAGATCCATCAAAATCTCGACATCGAATTGTTGACATGAATCCAATACTTTCTCTCTATATATATATTAACATATATAGAGGTAAGAGAAAGTAAAATATGTATGTATGTAATTATATGTTCTATAGAAATCCACAATTCTCAATGAATCTATTTGAAATTAAGTACACATATAGTACATGGACCAGGGAGTAACGAAGTAATAATTTGAATCTCTTAAATATTTTGGAAAATTAATTATAATCAAATTTCTTCAATATGGGAACACAAAATCTGCAAGTTGGCTTGGAAATTAGAGAGGCAGTTAGTTGCTCTGTGAGTCAGCTTTCTGGGTATACGACTAGGAGCTGTGTGAGGAGCTACGTAACAGTTGAAAAAAAAGAAGAGAGGACGCATAAGACTGACCCTTCAAACAGTGATAAATAGACCCTTTTGTGCTGTGCCTAGTCGGTGAACTCAAGATCCTTCCTTAACATCTTAACACTTGCATTGCAACAAGAAATATCCCAAATTGGTAATAAACTTGCCCGCCGGAGGCGAGCAAGGGGTCCAGGGGCGCAGCCCTCGGCAGGCTTTCCGCCTAGTTAATTATATATTTATTTTCTCATAATCATCTAGCATTACTTATAATTATTCAAATTTTGGAAATCTCAGGTTGCCAAAGCAGATTCGCATTGCCTCGATGCTCTTCCCACGGAGGGAGGCCAAAACCTGAAGAGTTCTGAAATCTGAGTAATTATACGTACATATTTAATATTTGATATAAAAAAATAAATATATAATTAATTCAATTGTATTTCTTTCTCATTTTAGATAGCTCTGAGGTGTTACTAGTATTCATGAATATAAATTGGTAAATTAGAAATAAAATTTAATTGTCCCTTCTTATTTGTCTACAAGAATGCTTAATAAAACAATTCTATGGCTTTTTTAAAGTCTATTAAGAAGTTTACTTCTTCCGCCGACCCCGCCGCTGCGAGCGGGTTAAGAGGAGGAAAGAAGAAGCAAGGTGACTTCTTAAATTCATATCCACGATATTATTTAATTCTGAAAATAAAATTCTATTTTATTTAAATTTACAAATCAAATCCTGCATATGAATTTAAGAAGTCAACTTTTCAGCCCCCCCCCCCACCCCCCACCCAAATTCTCTAGGTTCGCCCATGATACGAACTGATAAATTGTAAATTTTTTATCAGATTCGAATTAAATTTATCAATTTATTATTAAAAATCTGGTGTGACTGGCGCACAGCACACAACTTTCTCTTACCCTTCGGTAAGAGAAAGTTGTGCACCGTGCTGGTCACACCAGATTTTTTGTGTCGAGATATATTTAGTTTCCGATAGCACCTTAGTTTCAAACTTGCATTTTAAATGTTGACTGCTTGAAATAAACTATGGTTATTTTTCAAAATTTTAATCTCATATTTGGACATTTTATACACAATATAGATTCGTAAATAAATACAAAATTTCATAAGAATTGGAAAAAAAAAATTTTAAATGCCTAAAAAGTTCTAAAGGGGACCCCTTTTTGAATCGAAATTAACATACAAATCCCTATAGGAAATTAACATTGTTTCTATGCGAAGATAAGGTGGAAAGGGAATTTAAAAAGAGTAGAGAGAGACGATAATGTTTGCAAGTGAGAGAGAGACATATATGTTTTCTTTGAAACAATTAAAGACACAAATAAATTTAAAAAAAATGGGAATTTAAATAATAATTGATTTTTAATCTAATAAAAAGAAAAAGATTTAAATTCCGTTACCATGGCAACCAGTTCTATCTTTCCTATGAAGAACAAGAGTAAAGTGGTCTTCAGAAGATTTCAACGGCAAAATGAGAATATACATTTTAAAGAGCATCTAAAAAATAATTGATTTATGAATTTTAAAAAAAATCCTTGGAGGGAATTTTGAGAAAATCGAAAAAAACTGAAAAAGTACATCAGTAAAGTACTAGTACTTTTTGGCCGATTTTGTTCAAAAGCTTATTTTGAGATTCTTCAAAGGTACCTAAGTTAAATATAAAATTTCAATCCGCTAGCTCAACTCCTTCATGCTTAAAATCTGTCCACACACACAGCACACACACACACACACACACACACACACACACACACACATACACACACACAGACCAATTTGCGGGACCCACTTTTTTGGACTCAGGGGACCTCAAAACATGTATATCCATCAAAATCTCGACATCGAATTTTTGACATGATCGCAATACTTTCTCTCTCTATATATTTCATATATAGGGTACGAGAAAGTAAAAAGTCGATGTTATAACAAACAAAAGATTTAGATAGAATTAATAAGAGACGTTGAAAGCAACTTCTGGGTTCAAATCTACCTGCAGTCAAAAATTTAACCAACTTCCCTGACGCAAATCGAGAGAGAACATCTTTTATGTTTGTATCTAGCAGCATAGATATTCTCTTTTTTTGGTACTTTAAATATATAATTTTAATTGGAAAAATTTCAGGATATTATATAATTCATTCATTGTGCAATCTATATAATCGGATATTTTATTTTTAATAAACAAAATTCTTTTCAAAATTTAAATATGCATAGCGGATGTTTTTTAATTTCTAATCGATGCTGCTGCGTTTAGCCGAGTGGATAAAGCAGTTAAGCTTATAATCCTGAGTTGAAAACAACTCGAGTTCAAATCCACCTCATGGCAAACTCTATTTGAGATGGAACCCTGGAATGACTTCACCGGTTCAAAGAGGATGTTAGGCATAGAGGGAAAGGATCCCGCACCGCGGGATTAGGCAAGGAAACAAGAAAAGACTTACATTCTTTCGATGAGTCCGTTTTCATCCAGGGCATCAGGCAAATCTCGTTTATTTCCCAAAACGAGAACAGGAATCCCATGAAGTTGGGGCTTATCTAAAAGATTATGAAGCTCATTCCTTGAAGCTTCAATTTTTTCAGGATCACCGGCGTCGACCATATAACTAAAAATTAAAATAAAAAAATCTATTTCAATTAAATGGATTTGATGAGAGAGATTTCAAATTCTTTTGCAATTTCTCCTAGAAGAAATACTTAAATTGGCTCGGGTAACTCGTGGTCGCTATCCACGTACTCATCAAAAGTGAGCCCCTGAGTATTTAGCATAAATAACGCAAGTAATAAGACTACCAAATAATAATAATTTTAATATGTTTCAAATCAAATTATTTCTTCATTTTCAATTAAGTTTGAATGTCTAACATATTGGGGGGTGCGATTTCCTCGAGGGTTTATACCAAAAATTGCCCTGAGATTAATCGTTGATGACACGATTAAATTCACCTTTTGCTGGATATCAACGATTGTAGTTAACGCTCGAAGCAAAACGGCTCATAGGAAATTCAAGTTTAATCGTTGAAAGATCGAGGGAAACGCACCTTAAGGACGGAGGTTCCTTCTTTGGTCCCCCCTCTCCCTGGGATGCGACTCTGTATATATTCTTCTCATTCATGGTACTGAACCTTTGAAGAAGCACCGATTCTCCCCATCTGTCGCAGTCCGAAGCCTCTTCTCAAGGTTCAAATCCGGAAGCTCCGCACCCTCGTCAATCAAGCGTTCCTCCTTTACCTTCAAGTTTTCTCCAGCCGATAAAGCCGAGGCGGTAGAAGAGTCGCTTTTCTGGTTTGGTAATTTCCAAAATGCTCTTCAGGGGAGCAGCTGCAAATTCCCAACGAGTCTCTGTCATTCAGCTTTCCGATGTAAGAAGAAATATGGGAAACACCATTGATTGCATATGTAATCTTTCTAACCCTTTATATGGTGGACTTTACCAGCTGAATTCGTCGTGATCTCCTATTTTCTCCATTGTTGTTTACAAATAACACCCTGTCAACAACCTTAAATACAATTTCACCACGACAGTCATTATTCCGGCCCGTTGAGGACTATGACGTATATACTCACCTGTATATATGTATACATAATACGAAACAAAAAGCTTTAACTTTTGTTTCGTTTTAATTAATAATTTTAGGGGTGGTATAGAATACAAAATATGAGACTAAGTAAAACATTAAAAAAAAAAAGAATTTTATTAAAAATTGGTTGTATTTGACTTATAAATGCTATATATATATAATGTTTAGGAAAATTTCATATATATATATAACGATATGGTTGACGTTCATTAGTATGTTAGTGATAAACGAACCATCTTTAGACACAAATCACTAAAAATGAATAATAAACTTGATTTGAAACGAGTCTCATTGAAGAGGGAAACAAATTATGTGATCAAAATTAGAAATTTATTGTCATTGATTGAATAAATTCTTGTAAAGTTAAGAATTGTTCCTATTTTAAGCGTCCAGCATGATTATTTTTGAAAGATATAAAAAAAAAGAAACAATGAGGAAATGCGAGTAGCTCACACGATGGCATTGACGCCTCGACAGTATCTCTCCCACATGGATCGGAACCTGGGCTGGCCCCCGATGTCCCACACTTTGATTGTCACATTCCCTTTAGTTATCTTCCTCATGTTGAAGCCAACTGTCGGGATCATGTCCTCGCTGAATTGCCCCGACTAAAAAACAATCAAATATATTAATATTTGCAATTTAAACTAAAAATTTAAATATAAAAAAAAACTTTTAGTTATCCAATCACATTACAATTAAACAAATAATAATTTATTTGGATAAAACAATCTCTTTTTAAACAAAGGAAATAACAAACGAATTGTTTATTCAATAATAAAAAGAAAAATAATTATTACAATTTTTTAAATAATAAATTTAACAAATTTATTTGTACTCTCATTAATCAATAAGTTTTTTTTTTTTTTTTTTTTTTTTTAACAAGATGAAAGCAAATTGTTTTGTAATTTTGTTTTTGCGTTTGAGATGATTAATGAAATTTTGATATAGAATTTATTGTAAAATAAAATTATAATATTTCCCCATCTGGTAGGAAAACAAAATTGAAATTTTATATAAACCCAAGGAATATTAAAAAAATAAGAGAAAGGTGACAAGAATATAAAAAATAATTTTTTTGGTTATGAAAGAATTTATCTAACAAAAAAAAACAAAAAAAAGAGTAAAAATATAAAATTTCTTACGGCGATGACATTAACAAAAGTTGTTTTTCCTGAATATTGCAGGCCGACAAGAGTCAGTTCCATTTCTTCTTTCCAAAATAAACTCTTAAACCAATCTAGAATTCTATTTATTAAAGCCAACATGTTTATTAAAAAAAAAATAAAGTTGATAAAAATTAAAATGAAACACTAAAAATAGAGTTGAGGGATTAAATGGATCATAAATTAGGAGGAGAATCGAGACCCCGATCGAAATATGTTATAAAAGGATGCTGGTGATTGAGGAGTCAGAGAAATGCCCGATGACCATCAAACGCAACGCAAATGACAGCTCAGAATCAGAAGGCAGAAAAAGCAGAGAAGCAACTCAGCAGATAAGCAAAAAGCACTCAGAGTCAAAGTCCTGCTGGTGTTGATTCATTCAACAGGACCTCGCCCTTCTCTTTTTCTTTCTTATCACCTCTCCCCTCTTTTTTTTTCTGATAAAATTCAGATCTCAATTGATAAACAAATATCTCGTTAAAAAAAAACAAGATCGAATAATAAGCATTCACTTGACTTCTTCTTATTCTACTTTTGCAACCGAGCGGGAAATTTGATTCCATTTTTTTGTTTAAGTTGAAAAAATCTGGTGCGACTCATCCAGGGAACAAAAAGAGACTGAGCTGACAATTTTTGTTAATTTAAAGGAATTTTTCATTAAAAAAAATATATATTTATTTATTGAAGGACTGTGGCTGTAGGCTTAGTGGTGAGGGAGTCAGAAAAAAAAAAGTTTGTAGTCAAATTTTCTTTTGTTTATATTTTCGCCCTCACTGCTGACGTTTCGGCCTGAGGTCTAGGCCATCTTCAGAGCCGGCTGGCAAGAATCAAATGTGCGGATATTCTTAAAAACTGCGATGTGGTAGGCGCTCACAGCAAATGTAAAAAATATCTTTACGTTTTGTTGTCGCTGTTTTTAAAAATATCCACACCTTTGATTCTCGCCAGCCGGGTCTGAAGATAGCCAAAAAAAATTGGCTGCAAACGTCTTGTTATTTTTAAATAATTATTCATTATTTTTTCTTTGTCTTTACTGCGTTGTTGTATTTATGCACTATTTAAATGAACTTGAAGCGGTGAGGACTTTTATATTATTCGAAAAGCGCATTAATTCTTGCCTCGTGAAGTGGCCTACGAGGAGTGGATGGACATCACCCAACAATTGAACCGCTTCAACAATGCAAAAACTTCAAAAGGGCGTCGCCGCGGCTGACGTTTCGTTCTGAAGTTTAGGCCATCTTCTGAGCAGAGTAATTTCTTGTTTTTATCAGATTAAATTCATAATATTCAAAAATTAAGGTGGTGCTTTAGTTAATTTTGTCCAACAAAGAGATCCCTTGCAAATATTCAGTTCGATATTGTCCTCTAACGTTGCGATATTTTCTTAGTTATGATCATAATTCCTTGAAATATAGGAAAAAAGGAAATCATTTCTTGTCACTAGAAACAGATAGAAATATATTAATTCGGAGAATGGAGAAATTGAAATCAACGATTCAATCAATCCACCTGAGGTCCTTTTATTTGGTAAATAATTCGAATAAAAAGATGTCAAGTGCTTTTTTTTTCATTTCTTCCATTCCTCGAATTCATCAGATCGCAGTCTCCTTGAAATATTCTTCAGAAATATATTAAATTGTTGTTGAAAGGATTCTTTTGGATATATGTTAAAAAATAAAAAAAAAAATTCATTAGAAAAATTTTAATTTAATAATTTGAAAGATAACATACACAATAATGACTTGATTAATGAAAGGAGGCATTTTTAAATATTTTTACTTGAATAATGTAGACTATTTGTTATTTTTTTTTTTTTTTTTTTTTTAATTTATTTATTTATTTATTTTTTTGTTTTACTCATTCATATTCATCTAGTTCAGCTAAATGGCAATTATTTCAACTTGCATAAATAAAGGGAAATTCGAATGATTATCATTTATTGAAAAATGGAAGTCAAAATATTGTTACTTAGCACTAGATAATGTTTTTTTTTTTTAATTTTTTTTTTTATAAAGTTAAACAGTAAGTGTCCAGGGTTGGAAATTATAATAAAAATGAAAAATTTTGAGCTTTTGTATAGAACAATTGATCGCCCTTTTTTTTTTTTTTTTCTTTACGTGATTTGATTGTCCATTTAAAATTATTAGCATCAAATAAAAATTGCTGGCCCGAGTCTAGAATACGGTAAGTAAAATTTCATTAATATTGGCAAGTTGGTTTCAGGGAAAATTCACCCTCCCTTCCCTCTAATTTGCCTAAAAGAGGTGTCGGGAAGCCAATTTGATCGAGATATATGCAAAAAAATGAGGAAAATTTTGAAGAAATACGAGGACCACATTAACCATCAAAAAATGCATTTTTACTTTTTTGGGTTTTTTCTTTCTTCATTGTAATTTAGATGACAAAAACCTTGCGCCTGACCTATTCTGATTGAGATCACTAAACGAATCGAGGTGTGCATTTATTTTCGCATATCAACAGAATTAATTAATTTGTTTGTTTTTTTTTTAATCAATTTGAATTCAAATAAAACCAAACTCAGTATTTTTCGTTCTATTAAATTTCCAATTTCGGACAATCTAACCCTTTGAATAACATGAAGACAAATATATTTTTTGGGAATTTTATATACATATATATATGTATTATTATAAATTTTATATATATATACATATATAACAATATATTTTTAAATATAACAAATTTTATAAAATGGCAACAGATATTTTCTTTTTTTTTTTTCATTAATTATTTGATAACATTTATATAGAATTTGCTAAAAATTATAATTTAGTTTAACAAATAAATTAAATAGTTTGTTAAACTAAATTCTTTTTTCTATTATTTAGTGATATGACTTGTTATTATTTTTATTTATTTTTTTTCTTTTATTTCATTTTTTAAACATAACATAATCTCAAAAGTTAAGGATTCTAAAGTAAAACATAAAAATATATGCTTTTAAATTTTATATGCTAAAAAATATTAATTATTTTATATTATTATCATTAATAAGAATAGTATACATAATATAACTATATAACAGTCTTGTTATTTTTTTAACATTAATAATAAGAAGAAAGGTACATACAATAGATATTATTTTTTTTAAATAATAATACATTATCAGGAATTCACATGTTTCAATTAAAAAAAAAATTTAATTATACAAAAAAAGAAATACTATTTAAAACTTTGGCATTTAAAAATTATAATTATTAGATTTTTTGATTTCTTGAGTTGTGTATTTTATTGGATATATATATATTTATTTATTTATTTATAATTTCACGGTTTCACCTTTTTATCGTTTTGTTTTTATAAAATAAAATAATTTCTTAGGTATTCAATCGTGACCAGATTACTAGAAATTAATGGGAGGTATTAGGCCTATTTAGCCTAAATCCTTAAGTAAATTCAGAGCCGTTAACAACTCCCCAGGAAATTGAGGGATGTCAAAAAAATTAAAGA
Organism: Euborellia annulipes; assembly: GCA_023213315.1. Classification (NCBI taxonomy): domain Eukaryota; kingdom Metazoa; phylum Arthropoda; class Insecta; order Dermaptera; family Anisolabididae; genus Euborellia; species Euborellia annulipes. The sequence continues at coordinate 37,307 of JAKCPI010012192.1, read as the reverse complement.
TAATTTTGTATAAAGCAAATTTTTTTTTGTGGCGGTGAGGAGTGAGGAGAAAAAAAGGGGGCGGGGAGATATTTTTTTGTGAGTGCATTTGATTTTAATAAATGCAATATATTTTAATTTTTCTTACATGTTACACGCCACAGATAATCCAAGCGAATAAAATATTTGGACGGATAATTGAAGTTGTACAAAATTTGAAACCAACCCAAACAAACAAAAGGTGGAAGCAGAAAATTTCTTTCGTTGTTTATATAGTAGAAAAAAAAATAGAAATTACAAAATTTGCTGAGAGCTTAGTGTAAGTAAAAAATATGATGCACGATTTAGGAATAGCTATAGCTACAAAATGTTTCCAATTTCCACTAGGTCGTGCCACTGCCGTGCGATGCCATCGATCATAATCGATCAAACGAACTTGCTATTTAAATAGGATTGGAGAAGCCGTTTCGTTTCAATTTCCACTAAAAGTGCCGTCTGCCGCCAACAGTCCTTCGAGCGAAAACCTCATCGCACGGCACGGTACGTCTAGTGGAAATTGACCTTTAGAGTTTTAAAGAACAAGTCATAATATGGAAATGATCAATCTATAAAAATCAACTACCGCAAATTTGACAAGAAGAAGAAAGAGAGCAGAATTTTGTTTTAAAGTTTCAAGAGTACAAAAAATTTCTTGCCTGGAATTTATAGTAAATAGCATTTTGCAGGCATCAAATCATCTTCGGCAATCAAAATGCATTGAAACGGAAAGGTCAATAAAGAAGGAATGATTATTTCTATTAATATGTTCTAATGAAAATAAAAATATATCGATCTTATGGTTTCAACACGAATTTTATAAATAGTCAAGCATTGTTGTTAAAAACAAATTAAATTTGCATAAAAAATACGGGTAATAAAAAGTTTATTCCGAAGCGTCTCATTGTGAATGGAGTGAGTTTCTTATTAAATCATCTTATACAAATGGACAGTCCTAACTTCAACGCTAAAATAAACACTTTGTAGCCAGAGTCACTTTAGAAAAACAAAAAAAGAGTTTTTGATTGAATTTCTTAAACACTAAAACACTAAATTGGCACAAAGAAATAGAAATCTGGTCTTTTTTAAATTCTCTAAAAATTACGCTCTTTTTTTCAATTCTATTATTCCGAGCAAAAATCTAGCAGGATATATAATTAATTTGGTTTAAAATCTTTTTTAATTTTAATATTATAGGTGAAATCGTGATTATATTTCTATAATCTCAAAATTTTAACATTTTTTTATTCTTTCAATATATATATATATATTTTTTCTAATAAAATTTGTGCTTTTTTAATCAATAATATGTGCTTAGATCTACGCTCTCGATTAATATCATACGGTGAAACAAACACAGATATACATTTATTAATTTTTTCTTTTTTTTTCTTTTTGTTAAACTTTTATTTTTTATTTAATTAATTAAATCGTCATCAAAGACAGCTATTCTATTTAATCTAAATATGGAATAAGTTCATGCATCTTCATATTGTAGCTACTAATGAATTTGAGAGAAATAAATTTATTTCATTAAATAGATTGAATATAATAGCCGTATAAAATGACAGAATATGGCAATGTTTTAAAAATCTCAATATGTGTAAATATCCTGAGAATTTCTGGAAATATTTTTATATTTATGAATATAATAATAATAATAATAATATATATAGATATAGCTATTAAAAAGGGAAGATTTGAAACTTAAGTTCAGATTTCTTTGTATAGAAAGAATATCTTTTTAACTTAAGTAGAAAAAAGTAATTTATATATTTAATATATAAAGGGTGTTTAAAAAATAAACGTAGAATGTTTCTTCCTTTTCGATACTCGACATCTTCCTTGAAAAATTCAATTTTGTTTTCTGTTCAATAATTTTCAGTTTTTCTCCACATTCAAAATAAATAAAAATCACAGGGTATTCATACTACACACTAAAGTGAAATTTAAACTTAAAATTCACATTCACGAATCATGGGCGTAGCCAGACATCTTGTTAGGGGGGCAACCATTGGTTAGGACGAGAGGGGGGGGGGGGGGTATGAAATTAATATATACAGAGATTATTAATTATTTATTAATATTATTAATTATTTTCGTTATATAAGCTCATTTTAAAAAATAATTTCACAATGGGAAAAATATATATTTGTTTAAAATAGACAAAAAAATTTAATGACAAGATAGGGGGGATTCTCCCTCCCCCCTGGCTACGCTTTTGTCACGAATGTAAATTTGGAGAGATTAGTTCAAATAATTTTTTACTTTCTCGTATAGAGAAAGTTATGTAATCGTAAAAAAATTCGACTTCGAGATTTTGATGTTTCTCCACGTTTTGGATCTCCCTGAGTCCAAAAAAACCATTTTTGGCATTATGTCTGTGTGTGTGTGTGTGTGTGTGAACACGATTGCTTAAAAACCAAAGCAGCTAGATCGATGAAATTTGGTATATGCTCCTTACACTAAAATTGTAGATTTCTATCAACTTTTGGAGTAAATACGTCACTTGGAAGTAGTACTTTACTTAAAAGTTTTTTCAAAAATTTTGAAATTTTCAATTTTTTTGTTATATTATGATAAAATACTCTATTTTAAAAAGTTTTTATTCTTTCACATTTTTACGAAAACTGAATAGTTTTTGAAATAATCACAGAAGAAATAGAAAATATTCGTTAATTTTGATAAAAAATCAAAACAAAATCATACAGGTGTCATTAAAAAAAGGGGTAAATATAAACAAATGAATTTGTGAAACAAATGAATTTGTTTATATATACCCTTTTTTAATGACACCTGTATGATTTTGTTTTGATTTTTTATCAAAATTAACGAATATTTTCTATTTCTTCTGTGATTATTTCAAAAACTATTCAGTTTTCGTAAAAATGTGAAAGAATAAAAACTTTTTAAAATAGAGTATTTTATCATAATATAACAAAAAAATTGAAAATTTCAAAATTTTTGAAAAAACTTTTTAAGTAAAGTACTACTTCCAAGTGACGTATTTACTCCAAAAGTTGATAGAAATCTACAATTTTAGTGTAAGGAGCATATACCAAATTTCATCGATCTAGCTGCTTTGGTTTTTAAGCAATCGTGTTCACACATACACACCCAGACGTAATTCCAAAAGAATATACGAGAAAGTCTCGGGGAAGTCAATCCCCATATTTTTTTTTTTATTTATTAATAGTCGCTTCAACTGTAAGCTCCATACTCTCCGTCTAAAATGCCTATAAAGATCACTGCTCACTGCTCAATGTCCCCCTCACTTGCTCAACCCCGTGACAGAGGGAAGAGGTGTGAGCAGCGTTTCGTTACACAGTCGCTAAACTTCAAAAACAATTTATTAAAATTTGTAAAATTATAAATATGAATCATTGTCTGTTTAATTTGTATTTCTTAGATTAATTTATAAATTATGTTAATGAAAAAAGAAGCTGGAGGCGTATTCAGCTCAAAATGGAAGGGGGGGGGGGGGCAACTTTTCTAATATCCATTTGATTATTTTATTAAATGCCAAAAGATAGGGGATGGCATCACTAGTAGCTTTGATCATCTCACAGATGCGTGAATTTTTCAGTTTTTTATTTATATTTTTTGTTTTTTGTTTTTAATTTCAAGTTCAGAAGAGAGGGCAGCTGCCTCCCTTGTCCCCCTCTGGATACGCTCATGGCTGGATGGGTAAGTTGGCATTAGCGGAAAAAGTGTCTAACGAAGCCAAGAAAAAAAAATTAAAAGGCGCTCTAATCTTAAATGGTGATTAATTTGATCGTTTGATTGGTAAATAAGAGCCAGGGCAACAGAAAAGGAAATTAAATTGAACACAAATGCGATCCGTTAAGAAAAAGAGCAAATTTTCTTCAATCTATTTTTTAAACACCCTATATACATATATAATTGATATATACAGGCATCCTAAGAAAATATTTTTTTATCTTTCCTTTTAATAAGTCTTCCCTTTTAGCATTTTCTTTTTTTTAACAAGATAATGCTAAATGAATAAAATTTATTAAAAAAAAAGATAGATAAATAAAAAAAAACATGAAAAAATTATTTTTTTAGTTGACTATATATGAAATATATTTTAAAATTAAATCACTTGCAATTATCACGATATAATAATAAGACTATTTTGACATGAACTTGAAATTTTTTTTTCACATATTATAAGAATATACGGATTTTTTTTTTTTTACAAGCAATAACAGTGCGGGACTGTTCGAATGCACCTGTCAACATCAAATAGTGCCTTTAAAAAGGCAGAGCCAATGCCATTTTATTTGCACCGTTCAAAAAAAAAATCGATTCTCCCATTTGGATTCTTAGTGTATAAATATATATATATTGTATTGAATTAGTTTGAGAAATTGTGAATCACACATTTATAAAAATAATAATATTGTTAATTAAATAATTAAGTATATTTTGTACTTAAATAAAGAAGTACATATAATTTAGACTTTTTGAAAATAAATAATACTATATATATATATTATGTATAAATAATGGAATTCTCAAACTTGACTCGTGTGTGCGAGTGTAAGTTATTTATTTATATTATAGTGAATATCTAGACACCTAAAAAAGGAATCTTTTCTGGGCTTTATTATCACTCTGTATTCTCTCTTATGAGCCGATTTCAAATTTTAAAATTTGTTTTTCATTCCAAATTGGAATGATATTATTTAAAAAAAAAAACAAAAACAAAAGAGAGGGAATATAGAATAATGAAAAAGTCTGGATAGAATTCTTTTTTCAGATGTCTATATATATGTATATATATGTAAATGCACATATATATATTAGCTTGTGTTTCCTTGGTGCAAAGATGGCACATAAGAAGACGAGAGTGAACAAGGCTCCCCCGTCTGGGCGCTGAGAAACATTTAATTATTTATTTTATTTAATTATTGATTATCTGAATGAATGATCGAATCAATAAATTAATTCGAGCGCTGGGAGAGGAGATCAGGGCTCGGCAGAACGCGCTTCCATGCGACGTCGCCGAGATCATTCGGCGACATTCCATCGGTCGAATTCAATTCCGCTATCCGGAGACGTCCCAAGTGCTAAGGGGGATGTTAGTTGTGCTAATGCACCACCAGCGTCGCTTACTTCACCAGCTACTCCAGCACCGCCAGCTCCCGCAGCGCACGCGTCGCCCCCGGCTCCGCCAACGCCGCCGCCGCCGCCTGACGAACCGCCCACGCCCTCCTGAAACACACACACAATACACATTAACATCTCTCTCCAGGAACATGGTATAGACATCCAACAAAAAAATATTTATCAATTAGAATGAAGCAAAATTTATGTTTGTCTAATTAAAAGTTTTAGCGAAATAGCAAACAGAAAAATAAAACCCCTAATAGAAGAGTATTGAATTAAGCCAAGGGGTTGTGGACGTGCAGTCAGTTTCAATATTAACCGCCACCCCTAGAGAATAGAGCCGGGAAGTTAGACAACCAGAGCTCTAAGCTGCCGTAATTGTTGTCTCAAAAAATAGTATTTACACTGAAATATTAAAAAAAAAGTTTATTTATTTATTTTCTAAGCACTCTGATTGTCCACCTTCACGGCTCTATTCTCTAGGATGGCGGTTAATAATGTAACTGACTCTTACTTAGTCACCTCAAAATCAAATACACATTTTTGGGTCTCCTAAGTATAAAAAATCTGGTGTGACTGGCGCACAGCACACAACTTTCTCTTACCTTCGGTAATCGAAAGTTGTGTACTGTGCTTGTCGCACCAGATTTTTTGTGTCGACATGTATTTAGTTTCCGACAGTATGGTACATTCGATTTTCAAGATGTAAAATTTATAAGTATGGCAAAATATTTATATTTTGTTACCATGGCAACCATTTCTCCTATCTTTTCTATGGAGAACAAGAGTAAAGTGGTCTTCAGAAGATTTCAATCACAAAATGAGAATATACATTTTAAAGAGCAACTAAAAAATAGTTGATATATGAATTTTAAAAAAAATCGTTGGAGCAAATTTAGAGAAAATCGAAAAAAACTGAAAAAGTGCATCAGTAAAGTACAAGTACTTTTTGGTCGATTTTGTTCAAAAGCTTCGTGTCACGTCCCATGGTGGTGTCTAACTTAAATATAAAATTTCAACCTCCTAACTCTTTTCGTTCTTGAGATATTTTGTTCACACACACACACACACAGACAGACAGACACACCCACAGACAGTCCATGTCGCGAAAACCACTTTTTTGGATTCAGGGGACCTCAAAACGTGAAGATCCATCAAAATCTCGACATCGAATTTTTGACATGAATCCAATACTTTCTCTCTATATATATATTACATATATACATAGGTAAGAGAAAGTAAAAAATGGTATCCAGAAATTGAATTTATAAAATATCTAAAAAACGAGGCGCATATTATACATAGCCAGAAATTCCACGTTATTCCCGAAACACAACCTTTATTTTAGCTTATGCGCATTTCGACGTTAATACGTCATCTTCAGAGCTATGACACAAAGTATGTGTCATGAAATGCGCATAAGCTAAAATAAAATCCTTTTGAAACTTAACCTCGTGTTATTTATTTATCTATAATTAGGTGATAATTTAATGAAATTTAAGAAGTGAATTCTTCGGATTATACCAAAAAATAAATTAATTTAATGCCAACCAATGACCCTTAGATTATGAAGCGAGAATTTAATCTCTGCTCTAAAGAACAGTATAATCAATTTATGTTTTTAAAGATTTTTTTTTTTTTATTAAACAAGATCTCGAATGGTCATGGCAAGTTGCATTTCAAGACACCTTTGCACTTATGTAAGAACTAATGTGGGCACCTATTTATTAGGATTTTAAATTTAATGAAAAAAAAAGCCGGAGTGATTGTGGGCAGTCGCTCTTGTGGGATGTGGAATGATCAAGTAGATTAATGAAATTTTCACTTTGCTCTCGAGAAAAAGTTATCAGGTCCACTCATTTGAATAGACATTGCCTCTCTCTTGGTTATGTAAATATTTGAAATTTGTTTTAGAATATAAATACTAAAATGAAAAGTCACCGTCATTTAATCACATTTAATCAATAAACTTAGAATTTTGCGCCCTTCAAATTAAATCTAAGCCAAAGAGAGTTAAGTATTTCGAAAAGCCTAATGTAGCAGGCGCTACATCAAAGCAGCAGGTTGTTTTCTCAGCAATAAATTTGATTACAAAGTGGCTATTGAGGGAATGAATCACCTTCCCTTTTAAAAAATTCAAGTCTGAATTAGATCAGTCTAGAAATTTGTTTTGCATCCCGAACATTTTTCGAAGAAAAATTTTGCGAAGGGTTTTGTAAATATTCTCGGATATTTACACTTGCTGTACAATGACAGAATTCCCCCCCCCCTCCCCCCCTTTAACTTGAGTACTTGCTTGCTTGTCTGTATAATTATGAAATTCTAAAAATAAAATGCATGTATAATAAAATGATATAAAAAGGAAATGCATTCGTCGAGCTTTCCTTTCTATTAATCAATATTTATTCATTAATATTTCATAATTGAAGGACATCTTTATTTTATCTTCGCTTGCCATTCACATTTGTCCTTTACAAATATTCCGAAATTCCTTAGAGGAAAAAAAATTATAACAGAAAGAGAAATAGAGAAACCAAAACTTGATACTTTCTTCTCTTTTTGAGAATCAATGAAATTAATCATATAAGAAGACCATTTGACTAAGAGCGTCTTCCAACATAAAATATTACAAAAACCATCATACAAAATTTGAATAAAAACAATGAAAAAAGATAAAAAAATAAAACTGAAAAATAGGAGAAATGACCAGCGCCTCTCCACCATACACACTATTAATTAGCAAATATTTCGGCTTGCAAAACGCCACCATCATCAGTTTAGCAAATAGTTTTGATGGTGGATGATAATATAAATTCCTTGCTGCTAATTTTGTTTATTTAAGAACATTGATTTGAAAATAGCAAACATAGACGACATTCACCATCAAAGCTATTTACTGTCCTGATGATGGTGGCATAATGAAAAAAGATAAAAATAGGAGAAATAACCAGCGCCCTTGCAACCCGAAATATTTGCAAATAAATAGTGTGTATGGTGGATAAAGAGGCGCTGGTTATTTCTCCTATTTTCAATCTCAACATGCAGCCCAAACAAAAAAATAAAACTAATCATTTCTTGAGCGTGGAAGAGACTGTGATTGACGAAGCGAACAATGACAGGAGGCGGCAGCCAGGAAGGAGGTCTCTAAAACTGAAACTCCTACATTTTACGACGTTTCGGTCCAAATTTATTCGACCTTCATCAGGTATCCGGGTTCTGTTATATGTATTTGCATTATATTTCATCATGTAGACTTGTTGAAATTAAATCAATCCCAGGGCGTAGAAAGGAAGAGAGAAGTATTTACTTCTAACTTTTCGACGCTCTGGGATTGGCCGAATAGCAAAATTTATTTATTTTTTTAATTTCAACAAATCTGCATGATGAAATATATTATAAATTCACATATAACAGAACCCGGATACCTGATGATGGTCGAATAAATTTGGACCGAAACGTCATAAAATTTAAGAGTTTCAGTGATGTGAAGACACCTACCTCTTCCTTTGGCTGTGGCAGCCACCTCCTCTCATTGTTCGCATCGAAATTTAATCATTTGCAAAAACAAAAAACTTACAAGAAAGTTAGATTTGCCCCCTCCCATTCCAAGCTAAAACTAAAATCTACTCGCTTTTCTGAGATTATTTTAGAATAATTCAGTTCTATTAGTAAAAATCTTTTGGAGCTAAAATTATATGTTAAATGACCAGGAAGTTCAAACGAACTAAGAAAAGCCAAAAGGCCATTCTCTAATATAACAACTTTTATTAGAAGTTTATTAGAAGAGACTTGATTGAACTGGTAAGAAATTATGGAAGGTTAAAGGGACAGAAAGATTGCAAAAAACTTATAATTTTTTTTTAGGAATTTACCCTTTAATCTTTTACCTTGGAAGGGCCAATAAAAAGACAATTAATTTTGTTTTTGACAATATATACATGTCAGTTAAAAATGAATAAATCTAATGGAGATTAGAGACAAGTCTTAAGATCGTTTATCTTTATCAAAATTTATTATTCATTACTGCAACACATATATCTCCAGAGTAGAGTGAGAGAGAATATTTAAGCTCTCTTTAAATAGGCGCAAGTCTAAAGATAGTGCCTATTTGGAAATTCAAATAATTTTCCTTTGAGGCGCAATCATTACCAAGGCCAAGTTATTTTAACTCGTTATTAATATCGCTTTAATTATCTTTAACATACTGAATTATAAAAAGTTGGAATATTATTAGAAAAAGAAAACAACGCAAGGTGTACAATCTAAAATTAAAACAGCTATTGCTTTTTTTTTTCTTTTATTTAATCAATAGTTTAAAAATTCAAATAGGGAATGCAATTGGTTAAAAATTTGGGGCCAAACGACGGGGACGGATGTCAAAATTAGAAAGAATTCGGGGAGGGTCAAATAAAGAATTCTGTTCCGAATTATCTGTGGACGCAGCACGATTCAATTGAGTCTCGCCAAAAGCAGTCGTTTTTATTTCATTCCATTTCATATTAAACTACAAAAAAAAAATGTTTGCATAGGCTTTAATTGATTTTAAAATAATGTTTTTTTTTTAAACTTTAATCAAAAAAGATATTTTGTAAACATTCCATTGAGCTAAGCGGATTAAAACTTAAGGATTTCAGTATCCAAAGTTAAACAAAACTTGAGTTCTAATCCGGCTTAATGCAAAAAGTTATTTAACCTTTCATCAAATGTCTCTCTTCTCCCTGTCCATGATCGATCCAAGAAACTGAGAGAGTGATACATCAGTGTCCGAGGAAACCCATCCCTTAGGATGAGGAGATTAATAAAATTTGATGGAGAACAACAACCATGCTTTCGTTTCCATTGCTCTATGGGTCTATGATCTGGCTTTGTCATCCACCCGCCACAGAAATACATTTGTTTTTCAATAACATAAAATTATATTTATTTTTATGTAATAAATAAAACCAGAAAAATCTTAAAAAACAAATTAAGTCAGCATCTTTGCTTATCTTTGTTTATTTTCTTAATATAAAGTTCGCGATATTAAAAAAATAAATTAGCAAAATTCATTAAAAGAAATTATCTTAAAAAAAAAAAAAAATAAGATAAAGTGAAATTAAATTAAATCAAGCGAGAAGATTAAATCTCAAGTTGACTTGACAGGAGATGTCTCAAAAAAAAAAAAGTAAGAAGCAAATAAGTGTATTATTTTCAAAAGACAAACATTGAAAAGTGTGTTGGTGGTATAAATCAATAGGCAAGGCAGGCAGGCAGGCAGACAGAGCGTGAGCATGAGCATGAGCGTGAGCGTGGGTGTGTATATGATAGCAACGTGGGTGTGTATGGGATCGAGGCGAGTTAGCGTGGGTTTTGCTTGGGATGTTTACCGGTTGGTCGGTGAGTTCTGTGACGGCGAATGGATCGACGCCGCTTAACAGCTGCCTTTCTAGATTATGCAGCTGCTCCATGAAATGGAAGTTGGGTGCAATGTTGGACTTACGAGCCCTCACCAAATTGAATGCATCATTCAAATTGAGCTTAAGTTTGGCCATCAAGTAGGCAACCGTGATTGTAACAGAACGTGATACTCCTGCCAGGCAGTGCACCAAAACGCCCTTCTCGCGACCGCGCGCCTCCTCTGTAACATAAGCATAAGCATAAGCATAAGAATATCTTTAAAAAAATAATTAAAACAAAATGCACCTTTTTCAGTTGGGGGTAACTAAAGAATTTTTAATAAAATCGAAGGAATTATAACATGAGGAAAAATTTCAAAAATCTTTATTTGCATCAAGCGTCAAAATCAGGGAATAAAATAAAAATAAAAATCTGGTATGACTGGTTGCACAGTACACAACTTTCTCTTGCCGAAGGGTACGGGCGACCAGTCACACCAGATTTTTTGTGTCCACATATATTTAGTTTCTAACAGTACGGTACATTTGAGTATGGAAAAATATTTATATTTTGTTACCATAGCAACCATTTCTCCTGTCTTTCCTATGAAATACAAGAGTAAAGTGGCAAAATGAGAATATACATTTTAAAGAGCATCTAAAAAATAATTGATTTTTGAATTTTAATCAAAATCGTTGGAGAGAATTTTGAGAAAATCGAAAAAAAACTGGAAAAACTACTTCAGTAAAATACTAGTACTCTTTGGCCAATTTTGTTCAAAAGCTTCGTGTCATGTCCCAGGGGGTGCCTAACTTAAATATAAAATTTCAAAAATTAGTGATAGGCCTACTCGGGGAAAAACATCAGATAATACTTTTTAAAATTCAATACAATTGCAAAATTGCTAGCTCAAATGATTAAGTTTTTGGTATTATAGAGCTTAAATATCCAGTTATGGCTTGGAACCATAGTCAAGATTAAAGAACCCTATAGGCTTGCTTTCTCGTGTGATTATTTCACTTAACTCTCAAAGTTTTCCATCTCAAAAACAATGGAAAAACACCTGAGAAAACGCATGGAATGCTTTAATATTGACCCTCACTGTACTTTTTAATATCTCTCACGTGTTTTAGTCAAACTACAAATCGCTTTTTAGAAAGAAAAGTATTATTTAGCTAAACTTAAATTTTTTTTTTTTTTTGAAGAATTGTGCAAGTGCCACGGTACCAAGTACCAGTGCCGCAACAAGGGCGGGGCCGAGGGGGCGCATAAGAAAGGGGCGCCGGCAACGTTTTTATTTTTACAAAAAAAATTGTATTATTTATTGTAGGGAGAGACAAAAAATAACAAACTTATCTAAAAATAATATTAAATATTTTTTTGTTATTAGAAGGAATCTTAGTCTTCTGGTCTAGGAGGGGGGAGGGGGGGGGGGCGCCTGAATTTCGGGGCGGCATTTTGGCTGTAAGCATATTTAATTTTGAATAAATATTCAATAAAATTTAATTTTTTTTTTTTGGAGGGGGGGGGCAAATTATAATTTTGCTCCCGGGCGCAAGTTTTCCTAGGTGCGGCCCTGCCAAGTAGCACTAGCAAGACCCTGAATAATTTAGTTGAGATATTATTAGATCTTATGAAAGACAATAATTTATTTTTAATAGTGAATATTAAAATGATAAACATGCGATAATTATGTCTCTTTAATAGATTTCATTTCTTTGATAACAAACCGAATATTATTTTCTAGTTTTAATATGAATATTCCATTCGATTATCATTTGTTTATTTGCATTTAAATCAAATGAAATGAGAAAATGTATGCCTAATAGAGAGAGAAAAAGGAAATTTATTCTCTTTATTAATTAATAAGCCGTAGTGTTCATGTTTTCTGCTTTTTGAATAGATGGCTAGCAAAAGAAGGATTTAATTTTGCGTTCAACCACCATGAATGGGTGACATTGTTAGGGGGTGGGGGGTGGGGTTATGAGATAATCTTCAAATTTAATCAAACTAATTTTGAATTATTTTCTCAGCAAGAGCTAGCGTTTTACTGTAACGCCATCAGCTTGGTCATTTGCATCATACTAAAGACCCGAAGAGTGTAAAGCAAAGGCTAACTGTTTGTGACCCTTTTCATTAAAAGAGAAGCGATTATGCTAATGAACATGAAAAACAATATAAAAGGATGTTAATAATTTGAGGGTCGATTTTATAGATAATGAATAAAAAGGAGGGGATATGCAAATGAGTTGGGTGCTGGCTGATGGGTGATGGCGTGGGTGGTGAAGGCGAATAACGAATGGCGAATAGCGAATAGAGAGAGGCAAGTGAATGCTCGCTCTCGGCGCCCTCTCGCCTACGCTCTACAACTGCCATTGGGTGGTGGGTGGCGAGAGTAGCGTGTGACGTCACAAGGGGTAGGCGCGTGGGTGCCGGTCGATACGCGCCAAGTGGGGGCGGTTCATTCAGCCGGCGCCGGTATGAATGGAGCCTCCATTGAGCGTTCTCTGATCTGGGTCAGCGCCTATCGATCAAAAGTAGGCTGCGCGCGCATCAACAAGCAATTTATACGCATGCGCAGTAATGTGGGCGAGTGTGCGTGAATGGCCCCTGCACCCCAAAAGCCAATGCGGAGGAGCAAGATTAAGGTCAGCTGTCGGCCCACTCACCCCTAAACCAATTTGCTATTGTTGAACAAAAAAAAAAAAAAAATTCAACACCACATCAACAAATAATTATATATCACTAATGCAGAATTAAATTCACTTTCATAATTGTCTCTATTTATCCTGTGGGTCATGCAAAATTCGATGACCCAATTCTGATGGACCCGGGGACGAATATAGGCTATTGGGTAATTTGGGTAAAACGATCCTGAATAGTGATCTATCTTTACACAAAGAATATAACACTGACCAACATTAAGGGGATAGTTTGGATTTATTTTTATTTTTTAATTTAACACTTCTTTCTTCTTCGGATGACATTTAGAGCCCGTCCTTTTATTTCAATTGATTAGTAGCCATTTCAATTGAAATATATTTATGACGAGGATGCGAATTCGTAACCCATAGCACAAAATGCAAGAATTCTACCCTCATACTAGGGCTCGGGCGGCAAATATCGAGAGTTCGAAAATAAAAGCAAAGATGACCAAATGAAAGACAACCTTCACCGCTCTTCGAATCAATGACGTCATTTCAGTTTTTGGGGGTGGGGCAAAATTTTTTACTTCCTGTGTTACTTAATTTACCATATACATTAGAGTGGCGCTAAAAAAATCAACTACCATTTTTTTTCCGAGTATGAAAATATGTTGGTTTATCATGTTTTAAGAGACCTCTCCAAAGATGAAAGGAGTAGGGTACACGCAGGTGCTGAGGGAGTCCCTCCTCAACTAGGGCATCCTCCCTAGCATAGAAGAGGTCGGATAAAAGGAACCGGGTGGAACTAGAAATAAAGATTAGTTCACTAGCTAGAGACGAACGCAGGAGGAGGAGTTAGAGATAGGAAATAATGCAACTTCACGGGGTGTCGGTAGATGGCTACGGCCAGATTAAAAAAAAAAAATTGTGATTCTCTTAAGAGGTCAGTTCACAATTTCAAAAGACTTCGACTCCCAAAGGGCGTATCTCTTTAAAAAAAGTGTGCAATCCCTTCGTATGTAAATATCCTAAAAATAAATGACCTTTTTTTGTTTATATTTATTATATTAGAATGATATTTATTTTAGTTAAAAGAAACATTAGAGGGTGAAGAATTTAATTAACATTTTAAATGTGTGGGAGGGAAATTTTTCTAAAAATAAATTTACAAGCAAATTAAATTTGTTTTTGACATTAAATTAATATGATAATTGATTTTCAAACCCTTTTTTTCTCATTTTAGAAGACAAAGCTCCCCACGTACTAAAAAAAATTCCTCTCTTTGGTAAAGCATTAATATTTACATCAATTTGAATATTAAAGGGTATTTTTTTAATTTTAATATTAGTTCGTCAATTTAAAAAAAAAAATTGAATTATTAGAATATAAAGGAAGATAAATTTCGTTAGCTCTACGGTATCGGAGATCATATTTAGACCGTTGTCTTTATTTATTTCAATTAATTGAAATAAATTTTTGACGGAATGCGATGAACGGAAATCAAATCAGCAGAGGTGACTTTATACGGATGGAATTTATTGGATTCGCCGTCCTCATGGCAAATGTTTTATCTTTAAGTACCAGATTCCAACAAAGAAGTATTCTTCCCCCCACCCCGTCGAGCGTATCAAAGGAATCACGGATCGTTTTCAGTATGAGGACATCCTTGAGAACACTATGCGTTCAATCTTTTTGGCCGTTGCTTCATTTTCCAACAGGATAATGATCAGAGTCACCGAACCAATAACATCCAGAACTGGTCTGCCGCCGCCATGTGACTCTTCTTGATAGTCAAAGTCAATCCCCTGACCTTAATATTTTCGAAGGGGTGGGTATGACCCGACTTAGACCATCGCCTTGTAAAAAAATACGAAGAATATCGACGAAAAATTTGCTCAAATTGAATAAGAATGAAAGAAGATCCTTCTCTCTTTTATCCCCGCCCTTATTGGCACCAGACTCTCAGGTGACGAGATGTGATTGGCGTAAGGGGGTTGTCACAAAATATATAGTTGTTTATATTTTTATGTATTTTGGCGATTTTGTTTACTTTAAATGAACTTCAACTTGTGGGGCCGGGGGCCTGGCAACGGAGTAGAGCAACAGTCACCACAATCGTTGCTGTTAAGCAATGCCAAGCACGGCGAAATCTGGGATTGGTGACCCCCAGAAATCAGCGTGTAGAACGTCCCCCGGTAGCCATCGGTATTATAAATGTGATTAATATATATGTAAAATTAAAAACCCTAATGGCCTCTGCAATGGCTCTACCCTCGGCCAAAGATAATTTTAACAAAGTTTTTTATTTTTGATATGGCATTGAATTATTCCCTAAAATAATATCAAGTTCTGTGAAAATTTGATCAAAATTGGTTCAGTTTTGGATGAGTTATGGCCAAAAAACATTAACTTGACACTTTTTTGACCGGACCTGTATATATATTTTATATATATTCACGACCCACCCTCCCCTTTTAATAA
Organism: Euborellia annulipes; assembly: GCA_023213315.1. Taxonomy (NCBI): domain Eukaryota; kingdom Metazoa; phylum Arthropoda; class Insecta; order Dermaptera; family Anisolabididae; genus Euborellia; species Euborellia annulipes. The sequence goes on along the minus strand of JAKCPI010012192.1, from coordinate 21,675 downwards.
TCGAAATAATTCTTTATTATTATTCTAGGTTGAACTTGGACCGTCGTTCAGCCTGAATGTTGATGAGAAAAGCTGGGTTTAAAGGCAGAAGAAAAAATGAAGTAGTAAGCATAAATCAAAGTTCCTTGGGCTGTGTATTTTATATTAGCTGATATTATGCTTTCGATATTGGAAATTCAAAATTAGTTTGTATCGTAAGAGAAAGGAGTTTTTTTTTTTTTTTATTTAAATTTATTTAACAAATGGTCGCGTGTCAGTTAACTTTCCTTGCGTGTTTTCAAACCACCCCTACTAGCTGTCTATAACTACTTTTAAAGAAGGAATGAATATACAAGAAACTCACCAATGAATTGGATGGCCTTGGGGAAGTAGCTGGCTAGGTTCTGACTCCAATGATCTGCGATGGGGATCTTCATGTATTTGATGTCACCTCGGGACTCGAACACGTTGGGCAGGTCAGGTGTCACGTTCAGAATGTACTGCGAAGGGCACAAAGCACAGGGTCACTCGCCTGGAAATACCCACTCGGGTTCGACACCCTTGCTTGCTCAAACATTGACTAACTATAGCTAAACTAACAATGACTCCTATTAATGCATGCATCCTAATTTTTTAAATAATAATAATTTAAAAAAATAATAATAAAGAGGAGAGAAGATAAATAAAAATTTCTAGCGATGACTAAGCAGGCCGTATTCTACGGTACCTACGGTATCGTAGATTGCTTCAAATTCGATGTTCTTGGCGTTGAATCTGGTTGAAAACAGCTTTGGCAAATGTGGGATTGACTTTCCAAATTAATTAAGGGACGATTAAAAAAAAAATGTTTAGAGAAAAAAGAAAAATTTTTTTTAAAAGTTGTCTCATAAAAATTATACTAGACATCTTCATGCTAATTCCTCTGAAGATGGTCCTATATGAGACCGAAACGTCGGCCCTGGCACATTAATTAACAATTCCTTAGAAATTAACCTTTTAACAGTCTCTGGGCCGTAGCACAGTGATAGAACACTCACAAATTGTGCTAGGGGCCAGAGGTTCACTTCTCGTTGCAAGCGATCTAAGTTTTCCTAAATTAAATTCAGTGTAAAGGTTTCTGGATTTCCCCAATGAGCAAGCAGCTAGTAGTTTTTTCAATTTAAATTTATTAATTTTTGTTCCAAGGCCGACGTTTCGGTCGCATCCTCAGAGCCAAGACATTCTCAAAATTTTGACCCTCCAAGGCAAAAGACATTATTAATTTAATAAATGCAATGAACAAATTAGAGTGAGTGAGTCACCCTCTGGCCATAATATATACATTATATCTAATTTGGTCATTGTATTTATTAAATTAACAATGTCTTTTGCCAATATATGGACCCTGGAGGATCAATATATTGACAATGGCATGACTCTGAGGATGGTCCTATATGCGAACGAAACGTCGATCCTAATTAATAAATATAAATTGAAAAAACTACTAGCTGCTTGCTCATTGGAGAAATCCAGAAACCTTTAAACTACATATTATTAGCTAACACTGGTATACACCTCCGTCAAATATAAATTAAATTCGATACCAAATGAGGGAGGATTCTAAATAAACTCGAAAAAGACCTTAAATAAATTTCAAAAAAAAAAATAAATAAATAAACGATACGTATTTTGACCTCATCTTCAGAAGGGATTTCACAACTTTTGAAGATAACACAAGAGTATCGAAATTCGTAACAAGTGTTAAAATGTTAAATTTTTAATAAATTATTGAACTCCTAAATACGAGGGTAGTTCAATAAGTAATGTAACACATTTTTTTCTGAAACAGGGGTTGTTTTATTCAGCATTCAAATACACCATGTTATTCCCCAATATTTTAGCTACACAACAGTATTTTTCAACCTAATCTCCATTCACTGCTACGGCTTCACGCCACCTTGAAGTGAGGGCCTGTATGCCCGCACGGTACCATAGCATTGGTTGATGTCGGAGCCAACGTCTTGCTGCATCAATAACTGCTTCATCATCCGTGTAATGCGTCCAGCGGAATGCGTTCTTCCAAACAGATGAAAATCCGACGGTGTTATAGGGTGAATGAAGAAGAACAGTCCACAAGTCTTCGCACCCGAGAGGAGCTCACGAAACTTAGTGGACTGTTCTTCCTCATCCACTCTATAGACCCGATCACGTATCTCGGATTTTCATCTGTTTGGTCCAATGAAGAACGCAATCCGCGCACTATGCGGATGATGATGCAGTTATTGATGCATCTCTACGTTGGCTCCGACATCAACCAGTGATATGGTACCGTGCAAAGAGGCTTATCGGATAAGCTGGGGCTTAGTAATTCGAGGTGAAATTTCAAACCCGGCTTGCCGCAAAAATTCAACCAAGTCGAGCGTCTCTAGTGGAGCAAAGGGAATATAATCCACTCCAGTTCCAGGCACCTAGAGCATGAGGGATGGGCATGAACCATTCCTAGATTGATCCTCTTCAGGGGCCTTGTACCCGGAGATTGATACGGGGAGCACAATAGATTTATAAGGTTGCAGTGCAGAGAAGCCCCAGAACATCAATCAATCAATGGTATTGTGCAGGCATACAGGCCCTCACTTCAAGGTGGCGTCAAGCCGTAGCATTGATTGAGAATTAGGTTGAACAATACTGTTGTGTAGCTAAAAGATTGGGAAATAACATGATGTATTTGAATGCTGAATAAAACAACCCCTGATTCAGAAAAAAAAATGTGTTACATTACTTATTGAACTACCCTCATATTTAGGAGTTCAATAATTTATTAAAAATTTAACATTTTAACACTTGTTACGAATTTCGATACTCTTGTGTTATCTTCAAAAGTTGTGAAATCCCTTCTGAAGATGAGATCAAAATACGTATCGTTTATTTATTTTTTTTTTTTACTTATTGAACTCCCCTCGTATATAATGATTCAACTAGAATCCACGTTTGACAGTTTAAATCTAATTTTCAATTCAACATTTCGGGGGTCGTCCATCAAACAAACTCAGATAAATAAAAAAAAAAAATCATTGATTATTAAAATGACCTACTGATTAAGTTATTTATGTTTATCAAATGATGATTATTATATCTTTTTTTATATAATAAACAATCCCGGGGGAGATGTAAATAGATATATGTATAAATTATGATTAAAAACAAAAATATAGTCATAAAACCCTTCCTTAATTTTCCAATAGTTAAATAACAGGAAATATTATTCCTGACTCTTAATCATATGTTTAGAAAACAACACCAGGGTCTTGGGAAGCAACCAACACAATTATTCGTTTATATTATAAATTGAATTTGTAATTTCTCAAGAAATTGTCCCACCATCATTTCCTTCCACTTATCAACCAACCAACAGCGAGAGAATTTTTTTTTCCTTGTGAGCGGAAAAATTATCTTCCTAATCTTGCACCAAGATGACATTAAAAATATACGAATGTGGTCATTAAAAAACAAAACATTTCATTAAGACTTGTTTTGTGGCTTTTGATTAAAGGCAGAAGCTTCATTGAAATGAATACATTTCATGAGGAAATAATTTATTAGCTATGCCAACATTCTATAATACTGTAGATATACATTATAAACGGGTCATTCTACAAAAATGGATTAACTAATTATAATATAATTGTAAATAATTCAGTGGCTAACATATTGACTTTTTTAGACATCAGTTAATAAAAAAAGTCAATAATTTTTGGGCACACATGATAAATATTGAAATTTAAAAATATTTAATGAAAATATTCGTCTTTTTAAGCCTAAAATGTCAGTCCCCTGGGATGTGCCAGCTTAAAAAATAAACATTTAAATGAAAATTTACCTCGATGACGCTCGCGTCAGTCCCTTGGCTTATGTTAAATTTGAAAAATATCTGATATACTCTGTTGATAAAATAATTATCTGTTTTATATACAATAAGTTTAGGGTGTAAAAATGGCATTGTGCCCAAAAACCGGGCGTTTTCCATCTTTTATATACTTTTATTGTTATTTTTGTGTCGAAAATCAGAATGTAAACACTCAATTTGTCAGTCCCCTGGGAAGTAATATTTTGGAAAATTTATAATAATTATTTCAACAATATACTGGATTTGCTGTCTTTTCATTGTTATATTTAATATATAACAGAAAAAAAAGTATTCCAAATCAATTAGCAAATTTTTTGTGTCGCTTGGAAGTTTTTCAACAGTAAAGCAAAGAGGCTGATGAGCTTATATATTAATAAATAAATAAATAAATCTGAATGTTACTATATGGATAGAATAAAATTGACTTATTGTCTATTAAAATCATTACAAACAATTGAAATAAAAGTTACAAATTGTGCATTTCAAATTCGACCCAAAGTTAACCCATTTTTGTAGAATGATGCATATATAAATCCGTATCATTTTTTTTATACTCGCTATGGACTTGTATATAGGCCTAACAAATTTAATTTAATTTAGTGAATTTATTTAAATTTATATATGAAATTGCGGGTATATAATAGTAATTAGTCATAAAGGAATAGTTTTAAAACTTGGTCAAAAGTTTTGTTTACAGTATATGTTTTTGATTTCCTGCTTTCAACTAATCCTCTTTGATTAAATTTATAGCATTAGGAAATTAAAATGAGAGGAAAAAAAAAGATCAAACCAAATGAAAGGACCTTTAAAAAATGACTTTGAATATATGAAAGAAGCCAGAAGCCGGATGGTGATGTTATTTTGAGGGGAATCACAAGTGAGTGGGAGCTGAGCGTTTGTTAAAACAGTTGTGAATGAGAAAAAGAACGGATACCAGGAAATCAAAAAAGGCAATGAGAAAAAACGCCAGGTACAGTTGTAAGTGGGTGGGCAAAAAAAATAAAAATAAAATTTTTGTGAAAGAACTGAACAATTAAACAACAACATGAATGAATGAAATGAATGGCTGGCTGGCTGCCTGGCAATGGGAAAATATCAAACATGAATTAATTATTATGCAAAGAGAACTAACTATGAATGAACAAAAAATATCGAGAAAATTATTGGAAATTAAAAAAAAAGGTCATCCAAGGGAGCACAAAAACAAGAAAACATTTTAACTAATCATCTTTTGTCATAGAACAGGGACGGGCGAAGATTTTGGATTTAAATCCCTTAAATCCGATTTAGGATTTTGAATTTGGATTAAAATCTAAGATCCTTTTAAAAACAATACAATATTTATATATTGGATTTATATTTGAAAATCCTTAAAAAAACTATTTTATGATAATTAGAAGAAAAGGACGGGGGAGTCTTCCCGGGAACAGGAGCCAAGTGAAATAAAAAAAATTTTATATTCAGTTGCGGACGTTTCGAGTTCTAGTCGCAATTTCAAGCAAAATTCAGAGTTTAGTAAAGGTTGAGCTGTACTGAATAATTTCCTGTTTATACATGTTCTTATTAATTTTTAAGTTCAATAATATGTACAATAATAAAAAACTTTTCAATCAAAACCTTACGACTGACACCGCATCTAAATAGCAAGTATATTTGCTCAAGAGCATGTATAAACAAGAAATTATTCAGTGCAGCACAACCTGTACTAAACTCTGACAATTTTGTTTGCCCTGAAGATGAGTGCGACTAGTACTCGAAATGTTGGCAACTTAATAAAAAGTTTTTTTTATTTCACCTGGCTGCTGTTCCCGGGAAAACTCCCGTCCTTTTCTTCTAATTAAATATCTGACAGCCATTCGACTCAATAATTATATTATTATTATTATTGTATAGTTTTCTAAAAAAAGAAGTCAAATGAATTTCAACAAATGAATGAAAAAAAAAAATCTGCTGAAAGAGAGGCCTTTTATCCAATTCAGGTCTCAAATTTCTTCTCCCCAAATTGAGGAACAGGTGGGAAAGGAAATACAGGAAAAATACTCTTTAAAAAAAAAGAAATTGCTCTCTCCTTCTCAATCAAGGGTAAGTGGTTTCTTTGAGCAGAATTTTTCTTTCGAGATCAAGAACAAGGCAAACAGATGAAGGATAACATAAGTAGCTATCACAGCCGAATAAAAGCGCCTTGAAATCGGAGATATTTCAGAAACAAATTTATTTCTCATAAAGTGTCACAATATATGTCAAAGTCACAAGTCCTAATCGTTAAAGACATGAATCTTTAAAGGTGTGTCAATATCAAATAAATAATTAATTTACTATTCCCTCCCTCTTTTGTCATTAATTTTAAATTTATTTAATTTTTTTGTTCGTCAGTGAATGAAAATACTTGAGAGCAAAACTCAATAAAATTACATAGGGGGAGTGGGGAGATTACACAGGGCACCTTCAACACTAGATATATCTGATGATTGACACATCAATAAAATCTAATTATACGAACTCATGTGTTGGTTGTAGAGTTTACAATCATCTAAAGTGTGTACACTGAAGTGATTTACATACGTAATAATAAATAACATCACTTTTAACTCATTTTTTAATGAAACTGCTCTCTAAATTTTTCAATTCAATTTTATTTAAAAGATAATAGACTCTAGTTTGTTAATTGGTCTCGAATAATTCTATATATGGTTCTTCTTTTTTTTTTTAATTTTAATTTCATTTTCTTCTATGGCAGGTTCAAAAATTTGGGCACATTCATGCTGAATAAATTGCACCATTTTTATTTTAGTTTGTAAAATTGAAGTGATATCATAATTTTTTTCTACAGAATGATTATGGTCAGAAATTACAAGAAAAAGGGAACTAGGAGTGGAGAGGTGGAAAATGCTATCTTAAATGTGATGAAGTTTTAGAAAAAACTCTCTGTTCGAAAATCAGTATCAAATATGGAGTTAATCCACATACTCTACAAACCGTATCAAAAAATTACCAAAATCAAGATCTTGATTCGAAATTCGTGAATTCGATTCTAAATTTCATCCACAATTTTTTCAAACCGAAGAGACCTTTAAATAAATATATCTAGAGTGTTCTAAAATCAGACAGAATAATGGTTTCATTTTGAGGAAGAAACCAGAATCTTCAATGAATTTTGTCTTTCCAGACATCATCAAAGATGAAGGATCAGTAGATCTATCAGATTAATTTTGATATTACGTTCCTAAATCACTAAGACAGCTAGGACCAAACATTTTAAGTTTCAACAAAGATCTATCCTCTCCTAATTAATATTATTGTTGTTAAGATAATTCTCTTCAAGTTAATTATTTTTTTTAACATTTAAGATTCCTCATAATTTTTAAATTGTTGATTATTATTGGTAGTAGGCTACTACTCAATAAGACTTGTGCAATAAGTAAATTAAAAAATGATAAATAATAAAAAACCTATATTTATGTTATTCTTTATTACTTTTGTATTTCTTATCAATAGTTTGTATCTTTATTATTTTTATACTATGATTTTGATAAATAAATAAACATTTAATCACAACTTGTGTATTTTTTCACATTCATGAATCTCCCCATACCGCGGAAGGCCCCAATCACATTCACCACTTTATTTTTTTTTTAAGTGTTATAAATACGTACAAAGTATTTACACAAATTTCATGTTTTAGATAAAGTCAGATAAAAACTATTGATTTTTGATAATCGATATAATATCGATACCCGAAAAATTCTATAAAAATTAAAAAAGGCGGGAAGCCGCCCCCCCTTCCCCTATAGAGATAATAAGATATATAAACGAAAATATAGGCGTGTAAAAATAGAATATCGTCATTGAGTCAACTAATTTCATTGAAGAAAGAGCGAGAGATAGATTGCATTCATTCATTCATTCATTGATTCAAAAAGCAAAAATGACTTCGCCTTGACATTGTCAAGAGAGCAAATCTCGTTGAGTTTAATTCAATCTTTGACATAATAGAAAAGAGAGAGAGGAAACTGAGATAAATAATTTCAACAGTTTTGAGTTTCAAAAGAAGATTTCACGGAGATGATTTGAATCGTTATGATTGGATTGATGGACAAAAATAAAAGGAATGGATTTATGAAAGACGTAGGCCAGCTGGAAAATTTTTAAATAATAATTCAGCAAATGTATTTTTTCATATACAATTTTTAAAAAGATCACTTGGAAAAAAAAAACAAAAGACAAAAAGAGACGGACCAAGCTACTCTAACAATATTTAGTTAAAAGGGAAAATCTTTTAAAACAAGTTCTCATTTGGAGAAGACTTTCAGTCAACAAACCGAATTGAGTTAGTGCGTGGGTGTACCGTAAAACGAGAAAGTGGATGTTGTTCGATATACCTGGATGCCGTGCCTGTGCAACGCGTCAGAATCCTCGCTGTTGGCGGCATTACCAAGGAACAGGTGAGGCAGGATCTCCACGGGGAACTCATGGTCGTTCAGGTCTAGACATAGGGAACTGTCACAGCGACCGTCAGAGTCAGGACATGTCGGACTGCAGCAGCACACCACCTAAAAAACACAACAACAACAAATCACATCAGAAATCTATTTATTGCAATATAAAGATCAGACTTATGGATGGTTTATCTCAATATTTTTTTTTATTTCACCCTTCAAGCCGTAGACAGAGGGCTCCGCGGTTTACAAAAGATTTTTTTTTATCCTTCCTTATACAGAAATGATTTTGAAAGATTAATTTGATGTATAATTTAGAAATATTAAATATATTTCTAAAACTCAATCAATTTAAATCTTGAGTCGATATTTTTGGATATATTTATAACTTAAGCCTAGTCTATGTAATGTTTTGTATTCAGTCTTGCATGTTCATGACATGTTTGTCAGTCAAAATGTACACAGCAAGGAGGAGGATATTTTAAATGAACTCACAAAAGAATCATGGGGGATGGGGCTTTGAATGCCAATCTTCGCTCTCTCGTCAGTCTGTTCAGAGCAACGCTGGTCGGTTCGATTTTGTCCGTTAATGATCATATCACATAAAAATCGTGCGACAACACTACTCAAAATTTCATTCGGTCGTTTTGATATATGCTCGTCTGTTAGTATCGATAATTACACTATGTTTCCAAAAATTGAAGAAAACAAAATTTATTCTCGGTGTCCCGGGAGGTTTTTTAATCTCTGTTGCTACAATCCTTTGATTTCAGGTGTCAGATGCCATGACAACTGAGAGACATTTATGGGAACTCTGTGAAAAAGTTATTAGATGAATGTCTAAGATCTTATGGAATTTTTTCGGTCCTTAACGCATTAAAAACACCTTTAGCGACACCGAGAACAGTCAAAAGTCCAGATTTTTGGGAATTTGTCAAACCTCATCTTGAAACAAAACTTTATGTCTATACCAGGCTTTATAGTTATTTGAACCAAATAATATTTTCTTTTAAATATTTTTTATTAATAGAAGCTAGTCGAGACTAGGCATGGTTGAGTTGAGGAGGACAATGAGAGGAGGTAGTCGATTGAGGGTTGAGGAGAAGGAAAAGGTTAGTTAGTACCTTGCTATTGCTTGGGGATATCCGGAGTGTAGTGAGACCGAGGAGCGGCACCGTATAATGATCAGCTCCTGGAACCGCAATCTCCGTGCAACTCTCACACCATTCAGGACATCGAGCGCGAAACGTCGAAAATCCACCTTAAAAAAAATAAAACAATAAAAATTAAGACAAATTCGTGTTTCGTATTATATCTAATCATCATCACACATCACATATGATTTATAATTAAATGTTAATAGGCTTTGTAAACTCAAATCAAAAATGGCCATGAAAAAATTAGTTTAATTAAAAGATTTTATAATTCATTATCTCTTTAAGGATAATATGGTGAATTGATTATAAAAAATAAATAAATAACAATGGAAAGGACAATAATAAAAAAAATTAACCAAAATTGTTTTCAACAATAAATTTGAGGTTAGTTGGTGGGTACACTGCATGTATATCTATGACTAGTTAAGTTCGAATCGAACTATTTATTAATTAAGGGACATAAATTAATAGAAATTATAATTTGGCTATCACTGAATTTGAATAAAAAAGGTCGAAATTGCCTCAGATGCCGAAAAAGACCTTGGAAAAAAATCAATTAAACTTTGTCGTTATGATTTAATAAAAAAATATACAATAATATATTTAAATTAAGTGATATAAATATAATTATATACTTTAATGAATAAGTCCTTGAAGAATTCTATTTTTTGTATCTTTATGTCATTTCACCTGAAGAAAGTTGAACTGCATTTTCTTTTCTTCCACGCGTTAATTTTATGTATTTATCATTTGAATACAAAAATTTGATTGTTGTATTATAATTTAATAATTATTCATTTGAGTAAATAAAATTTTTTTATGAACTCAACGAATATAATAATAAATTGATGTCAGAAGAATAATTTGTAAATTAGCCGCAGGAAGCGCTAGTGATGTTAGGGAGGGAAAAATTAAGAAATGCCTTAACTACGTTTATCAATTTAAAATTTATGAATTGTTATTTTATTTAAAAATGCAAAAAAAAAAAAAAAAAACTTAATTTGATTTTATCCTAAATAGACAAGAATATTTATTCTTTCATCTTCAAATATAATTTTGCAAAATATACTGCGCAGGCGCAAAAGAAAACACGAAACAGTCTTCTGAATGTCAAGAGCCTTTAGTCGGAAAACTTGGATCTTCTAATAGTAAAACAGGCCAAAAATATCTACATTCAAAGGAATTTCAGAAAAGCAAAATAAAAAAATACCTTATTAAAAATAAATCCAAACAGAGGTATTCCTTCCCTAAACATATTATAATTTATTGTTTATAACCTCTCCCCTCCTAGACACTTCATTCAAAATTCCTCTCTATTAATTGATACTTAGCAAAAAGTTGCGGAAATAATGTTAATGAGTGATTCTTAAAATAAAAGCCGCAGAATGTCGTTCGTAATATGTAATATTTCCTTCCTACTAAATTCTTTCCTTCGATTTGACAAAATGAAGCAATTATGAATCACAAGGATTCTTTGTTGGTTTTTTTTTTCTCTTAAATTTTTTCGCAATTTATATGAATGAATGAATCGCTTAACATATGTAATTAATTTAAAAGAATTACGTGATTTCTTAATCATCCAATTTATATTTTTTTAGGCAAGTTTTATAAAAGTGAACTCTTTTTAAGAGCAAGGATCGCCGTGAGTGACGGGGCTGCTGGGTTGAGGTGTAGGGCCTAAGATGTGAATACAAAAACATAATCTGCACTTTAGCAGATATTACGTCACGCAAACGACCCTGGCACCATCTAAGAGGCAATCTTTTAGTGAAATATATATTCATTAGAGGATATCCTATCTCAAGATAAGTATGCGATCAGATTACCTACCTGGAAGCTAGCTACTACACGTTAATGATCTTTAAACAAACAGAACTTGGAATACTAATTATCTAAAACTCTAAATGGGTGGCGGTTGCGAAGTATCGGCTTCTCCTTATTTGATATTTCCATAAATATACATTAACACTTTAAAAAAAAAAATTTTGATCTCATCTACCCCAAGACGTAACAAATTTCTTTTTATTATGGGATTCATATGTAACAATACGATTCAAGTAGAGAAACAGGCAGTTGTGAAGTGAGAGCTCTACCTGTTGTTTATAATCGTTTTGTTTTTGAAGGGAAACTTATTTAGAGTCCTCGCTAACGTATTAAGAACCCCTAAAAACTATGCATTCATATATCTTTTTTGGAAAGAGAGTTGTATAATTAAAAGGCGCTCTAGATAAGTGCAGTCTGATTGATTTAGTGAAGGAAGTTTCGGTTTAGAATTCGACCTCACCTGAGAACAAGAAAAAGGCGGCTGTCAAATCAATTAATAAATAAAAAATTCACTCGCTAAAAATTATTGAATTATGTATACAAGTTTCACTTCTCTAGTGTTTAGTATCAATACATGTTTTTTATTAAAATTGTTTTGTTCCTATTCATTCATTCTAGGATTACAGAATTCAATAAAATTACGAGAGCGCACAAGATCATGTGTTTTGTTGTTGATTAAATGGCACGGGATTTCATTCAGTGAATTACTACAATATACTCGATTCGGTATTACACTAATTGGTGTCTACTGTTAATATTTTAGAAATTCTTTGTATTTATTCGTAAACGGGTGGGGGAAAAAAATACACTTTACCTCTAAAAATTTTTATACTCAAAATTTAATAAATCAAATAAAAATTATTTTTTATATTAAATTTTATAATAAATGGCGGATATCCAGAAAAAGCGAAGCGAATTAATTTATTGACTAAGGGCCAGTTTCTTCAGTTCTAGTCAACCAGCAAACTTATCCGGCCGATAGCAAATCAGCTATCTGAGGTTTATGAAAAGTTTTGTGAAGTTAGCAACTTAATAAAGGCATCATTTATAAAAATTATTAAAAATTGAAATAATTAATTAATTTTTCAACAAAATTTTAAAAAGTTTCAAAAAAATAAACAAACAGGGCTTGTGTTTCTAATTTCACCCCTTAGTTAAGCCTTATACCGAACTCTGAATCTAGACTAACTTCGACTTGGGCTCTTATTTAATCATGATTAGCTTAACTAGATGTGAAAAGACTCGAAACTCATTGTCAACTAGCTTATCCGAGAGATGGCTAGTTAATTAGAAGTGAAGCAATCAGCCCTAAGTATGATGGAAAAAAGTTAAATATTAAAATTGTCGATAAATTAACGCTAAAGTTTTAAATTGAAACTAAATCATCTTGATTCTTTTTAACATTCAATTTTTTTACTGTAACTTTCTTAAAATAAGACGAATCGACGGGAAGTTTTGTACATAAACATCAAAACATATCATATAACTGCAAAAAAAATTTCATCCCGATCAATACAAGTTAGAAACAAAAAAAAAAAAAAAAAACGAATAAAAAAACAAGTGCAAATAAATCATCATAACACAGTAGAATGGGTTGCCTATCTACAGGCGATTGTTTAAATTCATTTAAATGCACACGAATGAATTTTATAGGAATGATCCATGAAAGGATCAAAGAAAAAATGTAACCAAAATGGTACTTATTTGTTTTAATTTTGCCCTTTCGGCTACAGAGGCCATTTACGGATTTGAGTTTATTAAAATTTTTGAATATAATATACCGGGGTACGTTCAACGCGCTGATTCCTCGAAAAATAGTGCTTTATACATTCAAATATAAGCTCTGAAGAATAAAAAATAATTCAACAATTGAATTCGTAGAGACTCAAACACTAAGAATACTATAAATATCTCCGAATTTATAAGAGATGTAGAATATATATAATATTCAATTGTTAAGAACAAAGATTAGTAAACAATGGACATCACGGGAAAAGATGTTTATTTTATTTTGGGTTGAATTTTGCTTCTTTTTTTTTGTTTTAAGGTCTTTTTCGGTATTTAAGGCCCTCCCTATTTATTTCAAATAAATGGTGGCTGAAAAGTTAAGAGAATTAAACAATTCTCATTGATATCTTTAAAAATAAAGGAAGATTTTATTTTAAGTTCTCTCAGAGCTGATTTCCTCATCTTTCTGGATTGATAAAGTAACAAATTTGAATTTTGTTTTTAATGTTGTTTTTTCAATTAAAGAAAGAAAAAAAGAGAGAGAGGGAGAGGGTAATTAGTATGTGAGTTAAGTGAAGAATATTTTCAAAGATTTCAAGTGGGACTGTTGTTTTGTTTAAAGAGCGAGAGCGAGAGAGAGGCAGGCATTGGTTCATTGATCGCGACCGGAGCGCCGACTGCCGCCATGAATGGCTTCCATTCATCGGGCTGGCAGCCATCGATCTCACTTGGCTCGTCTCGTCGGCTTCGTCGTCCCGTCCATCCGTCCATCCGTCCATCATATGCCAACCCCTACATTTCGTCGATCGTCTCTCACCCTCTTCCCATTCATGTCTCTCTCAGATCATCCTTTCTCAATGGTTCAACTCACTAAACTTTCATTTACCTATTGTTCTATTAATTCAAAAGTTAGCCCGCGAGAAAATTACTGATCAGAAGTTAAGAGGTGTTATTGGTGTCAAACAAGGGCGAGATGGTCAAGTTTCAGGTCACAATCGAACATCTAAATTAAACTAAGGGCCGGTTGCTTCACATCTAATTAACTAGTTGACTATGACTCGAGTATTTTCACATATAGTTAAGCTAATTATGTGATTAAATAAGAGCCCAGTTCGAGGTTAAATAACAAAGTTCGGTATAAGGCTTAACAAAGGGGTGAAATTAGAAACACAAGCATCACAATAAATAGTGGTCAGTGGCGATATGTCAAAAACCAAGTGTGATATTTGGAAACATTGCCAAATTGGAATTTTTTAATTTTTTTTTTTTTGTAAAAAAATTAATTATCTTTAATTAATAGATAATTATATGTGGAAATACCCTAGTATCTATTTAACGTTGTTTCTTCTTCTTCTTTATCTTTTGTGACCCTGAAGATGGTCCGAAACGTCGGCACTGATTTTAATAATAAAAATCTGGTGTGACAAGCACAGAACACAAGTTTTGATTACCGAAGGTAAGAGAAAGTTGTGTTCTGTGCTTGTCACACCAGATTTTTCGTGTCGCGATATATTTAGTTTCCACCGATATATTAGAATTCAAGATGTAAAATTTATAAACATGGGAAAATATTTATATTTTGTTACCATGGCAATTATTTCTCCTATCTTTCCTATCAAATACAAGAGTAAGGCCCAATTCACACACAAGTGGCGTATGGCGTGGCGTGGCGATGGCGTGGATCTGGCTTCTGCCACTTCTATGTTAACCTATAGCCCAATATACACTGGCATGGCGTGGCGGAGGCGTGGCGAATGGCGCCGAAACCACACCATTCCGACGCCATCTATGGCGACCATAAGTGGCGTTCGCCACTAGCAAAACCATTTGTTTCGCAACCTTTGCCCTTAAATTATTGATGCGATATGGATTTTAATATCCAAATTTGCTATATTATATCTATATTTCATTACTTTGTAAAAAATTAAATATTAAAATAAATTAAATATGGTTAAATAAACATAAATAACTACACAAATTATAAAATAAATATTTTTTATTTAGATTTAATATTTAAATGCATATGCAGAATATCTATCTTGATTAGAAATTGGAAAAAGGTGTTGGAAATATTTGCTCAGATAAAGTGACTGGCGTGGACTGAGCCATTTGTGTGTGTATGCACGCGCCACATCTTATCCACACCACGCCACGTCCAGCGCCACGCCATCTCCACGCCAGTGGCAAACGCCACTTGTGTGTGAATCCGGCCTAAAGTGGTCTTCAGAAGATTTCAATGGCAAAATGAGAATATACATTTTAAAGAGTATCTAAAAAATAATTGATTTATGAATTTAAAAAAAAAAAATCGTTGCAGCGAATGTTGAGAAAATCGAAAAAAACTGAAAAACTACATGAGTAAAGTACTAGTACTCTTTGGCTGATTTTGATTAAAAGCTTATTTTCATCCTCCCGGGGGGTGTTTAACTTATATATAAAATTTCAGCCTCAATTCCTTCAATCGAACACACACACAGACAGACAGACCATGTCGTGGAAACCCATTTTTTGGATTCAGGGGACCTCAAAACGTGTATATCCATTAAAATCTCGACAACGAATTTTTGACATGAATCTAATACTTTCTCTCTATATATTAACATATAGGCTATAGGAGTAAGAGAAAGTATAAATGAAAAAACAAGCTGCGTTGTTCATTTTTTCTACCAAATTTAGAAAACATTAATTGATTGTTATTAATTATTCATACATTTTAGCACAGAGGAATAAGTCTATCCTCTTCTTTTCAAAACTGATAAAATATTGAATACATCACACACACACTCTAAATTTTCCCATTTTAGCAATTAACGGATGTGAGCTGTTCTTTTATTATTATTATTATAATTGGGAGACTGGGCGCTTCGGCAGCAAAGGCCATTAGCGCCACATGGCCGAATCGGAGCGATGCGAGGCTCAAAAAATTATGTACACCCTAGGAGAGGGTTCAAAGGCACTCAGATACAAAAGTCAAAAAGAAAACAATTCGTTAAACAATAAATAAATAAATAATAATAAATAACCAAACAAACAATAAACAACAAGAAAAATAAATAACAAAGATAAAATATAAATAACAAAGATAAATAAAAAAATAAATAACAAAATAAACAAAAAACAAAGATAAAATATAAACTAACAAACAACAATAATAATAATAATATATAACAAACAACCAATAAATAAAAACCTAAAAATATCACAGACGACTAGGACGTAGAATCCCAGAACATGATCACCAATTTTCCCATCGTGCTCTATACATTCCTCCAATATAACCAACCCTCTATACTTTGTCGTAAAATCCAATATCTCTAAGGAATGACAAAACTCCAGCATATAAGGATGAATCCCCCAATAGGCCCTCCAAATCCAAGTTACTAATACCATGCTTTCGTCTCTGGACCTCATATTCCGGGCACTGAACCAACGTATGTTCAACGTCAATCCGCACACCACAGGCAAGGCACCAGGGAGGAGTTTCCCCTCTAAGAAGATGACCATGCGAGTAAAACGTATGTCCAATCCTCAACCTAGTTATCCTGACCTGGTCTCCTCGGGAGAGTTCTAAAACCGGAAATGGACCAATAGAAGGCCTCACTAATCTTAGCTTATTGTCACGGACAGAGCGCCAACCCTCCCGCCACTTGAGCAGGATAGAGTTCCTCACTAATTTTCTGACATCATCACAACAGAATTCAGCAAAATCTATAATAGATCTCTTTGAACCAATCTTTGCCAAACTGTCAACGATCTCATTACCTCTTATACCTCTGTGGCTAGGGACCCACACAAAGAAGATACTCCTGCCCCCGAGTATAAGTCTATGACACAGTGCTTGTATCTTTTGCACAATCGGATGAGAAGTGTACAAGTCTCGAATTGCCTGCAAGGAACTCAAGGAATCCGTAACAATCAAAACCCTCCTATTTTCCACCTCCCTCACAGCTATCAAAGCAAGCTCTATTGCCTTGAGCTCAGCTGTAAAAATACTGCAAGCCGACGGCAGCCTAAAAATACGATACGAAGACTCCGTTTTGAAGGCACAACCAACCTGATCCCCGCACTTTGAGCCGTCAGTATACAACACAAACGAGTCAGGATACCTACCCAATAAATCAAGGAAGACCCTACCAAACACAGATGGAGATGTACTGCTTTTATCATATTTTAATAAGTCCCACACATAAGTAGGCCTACATAAGGTCCAAGGTGACTGAGGATGATTAACAACAGATATCATTCCACGCATGCATTCCTGGAACCCATCAAGCACTTCCCCTAACCTCACACCAAGCGGCCTAGTACCATTCTGCGTAAACTTATCCAGGTGACGAGAACGCAAGATACTATAAGAGGGATGTGAGGGCATCGAATTTAGCTTAACAACATAGCTAAGAGAGAGAAGACTCCTCCTAATACCCAAAGAAGGTTCACCCGCTTCCGCCAGAATACTAATAATAGGAGACGTCCTAAACGCCCCAATTGATAATCTCACCCCTAAGTGGTGTACACTATCCAATGCTCTTAACACAGATACCCTAGCAGATGAATATATCTGCGCGCCATAATCAATTTTACTTCTAACGATAGAGCGGTAAACATGTAGTAGACACGAGGAGTCTGCGCCCCAGTTTGTATGCCCCAACACTCTCAAGATGTTCATTGACTTCAAACATTTCATTCGAGTAACTCTAACATGCTCCCTCCAGTTCATCTTCCTATCAAAGAGCAGGCCAAGAAACTTAACAGAATCTTTATAAATCAAGGGAGCACCGTTCACGAAGAGGGGAGGATCGCTATGTCTCCTCCTATATCTACAAAAATGTATACACGAAGTCTTAGATTGGGAGATCCTAAACCCATTATTAGACGTCCATCTATAAACAGAGTCTATAGCCGTCTGTAGCCTATTCTTCAAATAACCTACACTTTTGCCCCTCAAGTATATGGCGAGATCATCAACAAAAAGCGACACTTCCACGGGTCGCTTTATTACATCAACCACCCCATTAATAGCAATCGAAAAAAGGGAAGCGCTCAGAACACTACCCTGAGGAATCCCATTCTCCAGAGTATACAATCTTGAAAGGGTATTGCCCACACGAACCTGAAACTTTCTATCAGTCAAAAAATTAACAATAAAATAAGCCATATGTCCCCTTAACCCCCACTGATTGATAGCCTTTAAGATTAGAAACCGCCATGTCGTGTCAAACGCCTTCTCCAGATCAAAGAAAACAGCCACGACATGCTGCTTGTTAGCAAATGCCTCTTGAACGTAGTGCTCCAACCTCGCTAACTGGTCAATACAAGAACGCTTAGGCCTGAACCCACACTGATAATTAGAAAGGAGATTGCCATCTTCCAGCAACCAAGTCAACCTCCTATTGACCATTCTCTCAGCAAGTTTACATATACAACTGGTCATTGAGATCGGCCTGTAACTCTGGGAAAACCTCAAATCCTTCCCTGGCTTTGGTATCGGAATTAAATAGGCTTTTCGCCAAGAATCAGGGAATAAATCATTCGACCATATCCTGTTAATTATGTCCAGTAAAACACTCCTACTCCCATCGCTCAAATTTTTCAACATAGCATTATGAATACCATCAGGACCCGGAGACGTATTCTTAGAACTCCTAAGCGCAAATTCCAACTCCGTTAGGCTAAAGGGTTTATTATAATCTTCCAAATTTTCGGATCGAAAGTCCAATTCAACTTCTCTAATATTCTTTGCATAAACAAATTCTAAACTATAACTCTCTGTTGAAGAAGAGTCATAAAAATGGTCAGCAAGCACATTTGCCACCTCAAAAGCATTAGAAACATAACGGCCATTACAATAAAGAGGTCCCAAAGCGGGATAACTAAGGCCCTGAATCCGTCTTATCCTCTGCCAAACCTGTTTTGAAGGCGTCATATGGTTGATGGATGACACATAGCTTTTCCAAGACCCCCTTTTACCCTGTTTAATCAAATATCGCGCCCTGGCACGGCACCTCTTAAAATAAACTAAATTCGTATCAGTCGGAGAAACACTAAATTTTCTAAGTGCCTTCTTCCTCTCACTGATGGCATCGGAAATTTCCGAACTCCACCAGGGCACGGCAGGCCTCCTCAATCTTGTGCCAGATCTCGGGATAGCGATATCAGCAGCACTCAAAACCCTTTTCACGAAAACATCAAGATCACGAAGTGGGTCCCCACCATTATCGTAACCACTCACCACCGATAATCTACCAAAGAGTGGCCAATTAGCCCTGGCAAGCAACCATCTAGAATTGACCCTACACTGGAGCGACCTACCAATTTCAGAAATGACAATAGGGTAGTGATCGCTACTGCAGAGATCACCATGAGTCCTCCATACCAAACGGGGAAAAAGGCTAGGAGAGGCAAGGGTAAGATCAATAGCTGAAAAGGAAGAATGAGCAGCACTGAAATGAGTCAAAGACCCATCATTCAACAAGGACAAGTTACGGTCGTTAATAAGACGCTCTAAAACTCTACCCTTTGCAGTAACCGACGAACAACCCCAAAGAAAACTATGGGCATTGAAGTCACCACACAATATAATGGGTCCAGGCAGCTGATCACAGAGACGATTAAAACCATCTATGTCCAATGACTCGTCAGGTGGCACATACACACTACATACGGTGATAGACATGGGCAAAATCCTCACAGCAACAGCTTGAAAATCAGTCCGCAGCTGTACTTCCCTAGCATGCACATGACTCCTCACTAAGAGAGCCACACCACCATTAGCCCTTACACCGCGAATACTGTCTTTTAGAAAAACATCATAGCCCCGCATAGTTAAACTTTGACCGATCCTCGTATGAGTTTCCTGAATACTCAAAACTATTGGGTCATATTGGGCAATAAGCAGCCTCAACTCTTCGTAATGCCTATAATAACCATTACAATTCCACTGAATAATATTTATACAAGGTGCAACAGACATACTAGTTAAAATGAAGGCTTATACTGACCCAAAAACTGCACGATAATATAATAAAAAAAAAAAAAAAAAAAAACTCAGATAACACAAGAACAATAAATAAAACACAGACAACATTCGAACAAAATAATTACTAACTACTTCTTCTTCCTACGCTTATGGGACCGCGAAACCTTCTGACCCCTAATACTCTTCACCTCAGCTAGCAACTCGGCCTCGTTCGCTGTTGATTCAGAACCTGAGCACTCTGACACCCCGAAACCCTCCCCCTGGTTATCGTGTTCAGAGTAGCATACTCCGCCGCCACCGCTGCTAGTACCCGCCAACGCATTCAAATTCAACTTAATGGGACTGACTCGAAGAGAAGGTTCAGGCTGCCTGAAACCATCAGAAGTAGTATTCATTTCAGGTTGCTTACAAACCCCAAGGGCACTCAAATCCACCAACTGACTTCCTTCAACTTTCTCTTTAGAACATACATCGAAAAAACTCCTGAGTTGAAGTGACAATTCCTTTATTTGAACAGTTAAAGAGTCCACAGTCTTCCTCAACTCATCACACGAAACACACTTAGCCTCTGAAGGAACACGCTGTGAGGAGACCGCGACAGCATAGGAACCCCCGCCGTCAGCCCTGGACTCTTTCTCTTTTCGCATAAGCAACCTCGCAGCGTAACTGGAAATACGCTTCTCTGCAGCTACTACAATTATTTCCCTCTCCTCCAAGAACCTAGGACAGTTTTTTGAGAAAGCTGGATGACTCCCCTGACAATTGGCACACTTAGCAGGATTAGGGCAAGCCATACCCTCTACATGCCTAGTTTCCCCACAAGTGCCACAAATGTTATCCCCATTGGAGCAATATTTCATCGTATGGCCAAATAATTGACACTTGAAGCAACGGGTAGGATTAGGGAGATACTGTCTAACAGGCACACTATAGTAACCAATACGTAACTTAGGTGGTAAATCGGGGGTACCAAATGTCAAAATCACAGTAGGAGTATTAACAATTTGGCTTTCAACCCTCCGGGTCACCCTATACAAGTCAATAACGTTTTGATCACTCAACTCTTTCATTAATTCATCCTTATTTAAATAAACTAGGTCCGAACAAAAAATAACGCCCTTGCAGGAATTGAACTTACTATGAGGCTCGACCTTGACAGGGATATCATTAGAAAAATTCGTTAGTTGTAAAAGTTTCCCAGTTTGATTATCATTATGGGTTTCTACTAGAAGAGACCCATCTCTCAATTTTTTAATGTTTTTAACTTGGCCAATTCTAGCACTCATAATTCTCTGAACAAGAAAAGGAGAGACCTTTGACAAATTTTTGCCATCCTCAGCATGTTTAATCGTTAAATACCGGGGCATAGGTTTCAAGGGTTGAGACGAATTAGGGGGGTTGGCTTCAGCTCTGACCCCATCCGTCTGTGGTAAATCACAAGACATTTTAGCCCTCTCTACGACCACCTCGCCAGTACAAGAAAATAGAGGGGGTTCCGATGCCCCCCTCAGGCATATTCCTATCAATAAGGGTTAGTAATACTTTCAACCATAAATAAATAGAAAAAGGAATAGAGAGATAAAAAGAGCAGAAACAGAAAAAAATTAAATAAAAAAAAAATAAATAGCCTGGTTCGCTGCGGAGCTGCGACGCGATGCAATGCGGCTGGCTGCTACCACTGCCAAAAACCAA